>CAEFZX010024030.1:0-187862 GCA_903066825.1 Alfaro cultratus | reverse complement strand
TATATATATATATATATTTATATATATATATATATATATATATATATATATATATTTGTCATTTTAATGTATTTTGTCATAATCACATGTAATAGACCAACACAAAAATGTACACAGTTTTGAAGTGGAACAAAGAAGACACAATTTCAATATCTTTTGTTAAAATAATCTAAAATGTGTTGCTCATTTTAATTATAGGCCTCTTAAACCACTTTGGTGCAACCAGATTTTATCAAGAATCAACTATTTACTAAATAGAGTCTGCCATTGCTGTCATAAAACATGGTAGTGGTAGCATCATGCTGTGGGTAGAACGCCATTCCAACAAGAGACAGAGCCTAAACATATAGCCAGGGCTGAAATGGAAAGTTTAAGATGACGGTATCTACCTCCATGGGGATGGTTGCACTCGATTTTATTTAGAGCTGTTAGAGTAAAGGGGTCTAAATACAAATGTACACCGCATATTTTATATTTTTTTATATTCATTCAAATTTGAAAAGCCGTGTATCTTCACACTTAAGCAATACTTTGTCAGACTATCACATAAGTATTTCAATAAGATACATTGAACTTTGTCATCACAGTGTGAACACTTGTGAAAAGGTTTGAGAAATCCACTACTTCCTCCTGGTATCCATGTGAGCTAGTCAGAAAAAGTGTGACAAATGGATAACATATTCTTTCACGTGCCAAAATTAATGTTCAACAACTAAGCTACAGGTGAGCTGAATAGTGTTACGAAGTGTTTAACGGCTAGTGCTAGCTTATTGAATGAATCATGTTTTTCTACTGACCAACACCAAGCCTGTTTTTATTTTATCTCAACAGGATCTGAACAATCACCACCTAGATTACCTCAATTACATGTTGGACAGTGTCATTTTTAGTAGCAGAGTGAATCATGCACACACAGACACACACACAAGCATGCACAGTGCTGCTGAGTCACACAGCCACTGTCCGTGCATGTGTCACGAAGCATGCATACGTCCAACTCCGACCAACTCATGACTGCTGGCTTTGTGAGGTGTGTTTCTGTTGCACACATCCAACAACCAGCATCACATGTTCTGAAAAAGCAAAAAAGGCATCCTTTTTTACCTTCTGTATTACTTTAAATGTCAAAAACAAACTCCTCTGCTGCAGCATTTAGACACTATTAAATATTTACTCCAATGTCCTAAAAAATGTTCCTGCATTCAGAAGTTTTGAACTGCACTCAACACTTTGACAAAATCATCCTTAACCACCCTGCCTCTGTCTGACTGCTCTCTGTTCTGAGTTATTTTGGTAACTTTTAAAGAACATAATTTGGCCTTGGATAGCCTCAGCATAATGTTCCCACATAACCCCAGTATGGTTAAAAACACTAAGCCTTGTTGTAGTGGTCTCTATCGCCCTCTGCTGGGGAAAAGATGGCCCTTCTATCCTCATTGTTATTCACTCAAGAAAGGGATCCTCATGCAGGAAGCATAAACACTGTGCTCTTCTTCATGCAACGCTTTATAATCTTGGAGTCAGATCTACTGCTGTTTAACTTACCCTCAGACTACTCACTAACCTTCTTCATAAACACAGGACTTGTGTTGTAAATGCAGACATGGCCTGTAAAGTTCCCCCTAATATCGGTGCCCAGTTTACAGTCATGCAGAGCGCATTGCATATTCCCTTTCATCTCACCAGTGCCTTAGAGACAGAGATGGGAGCTGGTTTGAGAAGCATAAGGAGGGGCAGGAGAATGGAGGAGGAGGAGGAAGAGGAGGGAGGAAGAAGGAGAGAGGGAGGGGAAGCAGTCAGGCTGAATCTCTTGGTTTTTGCCCCAGGGGTGTGTACTGCTGCTGCTGCTGCTGCTGCTGCTGCTACTGTTGCTGCTGCTGCTGCTGATACTGTTGCTCTCTCTTTGTCTAAAGACTGATTAACAGCAAAAAGGACCAAAGGGGAGTAAACAAATATTGTGTGCCAAAGACAAAAGCACATAGACTTACCTTGAGTGCTGCAATGCTAGTAATGCTTCAGAAGGATGTTGGTTGAATTTCAACAACAAAATCTCTCAATCATGAATTTGGAAGGCCGTATCATGCATAATTGAATTATATCCTGCTGCAAAACGATTGCAAATTTAAAATCTTATCAACATGAGGAAATAATAAAATTATGGCAATAAATACATTTTTAAGGGCGCTCTACTGCCCTCAAGTGGAAAGGAAATCCCAAATTAAAAGATTTGTTTCATCAAAGTGATGTTATATCATTAGTGACTTATTTGACTCATATTCATGTGCTCACCTCAGTCCAGATATGTATGTAAACTGTATAGAAAAGCATATAGCTCTTTTTTCCCTTCATACATCAAATTGCACTAAACTTTTACACTCTCAAGTTTCCAAAATTATTAATATGTATTAAATGCCATAACTTATATTTTTACATATATATTACAATAATATTGGATAAGTGACTCATATTTTGATTTAGTGGCAGTGCACACCTTGATTTTGAAGTACAGTGGTGGCAGTGTCATGATTTGGGGATTTTTGCTGCAGGAGACACTAGTGCACATAACAGATTACACAACGAGAAAAAATTATGTGAAAATATTGAAACAACATTTCAATGCATCAACAAGGAAGATGAAGCTTGCGTGGAAAGGGGTCTTCAAATGGACATTGACCCTAATGCTGTATCAGTGATCAAATTAGTTAAGAACAAGAAAATCAATGTTTTGCTGTGACCTTCACAAATCCCTTATCTCAATTCTGCAGAAAAGCTCCAAGCAGAGGTGAAAAGTTGTTTACGAGGATTGCCGTTGACAAACCGGTTACTATGGTTCTGTCAGGAGAAATCCTCCCACGTTCCAGCAACAGTGAGAATCTTGAGAAAGTATCTCTGGAAAGTTTTAGTCAAGCAGTTAAATATATTAAGAAGCTTAATACAACATTCTGAATTTGAAGAGAGTTGTAAGACAAATTAGCAAACTGAAATAATTGGTAATCCTACTTAACCTGAACCAAGTTCATTCAAATAATGCCAGTTCACAACCTGACATTTCAAGGCGCATTACAAGATAGATTTCAAATAAAGTACATTTATTCCAAATTGATCCTAGTTATCAAGAAATGCAGTCAAGCTCAGTCTAGTATTGAACTTGGTTAAAAAGATTTTTATGGAAGGAAGGCCAGCAGATTGCTTCCGGTCACTGACTTCCAGCATTCACTCCTAAAGAGGAAAATGTTTAG
Organism: Alfaro cultratus; assembly: GCA_903066825.1. NCBI lineage: Eukaryota > Metazoa > Chordata > Actinopteri > Cyprinodontiformes > Poeciliidae > Alfaro > Alfaro cultratus. The sequence continues at coordinate 184,623 of CAEFZX010024030.1, read as the reverse complement.
TCTAACTCAACGTTGCACTGTGAAAAAGAAAGGGGTTATAAATAGAGCTTGCTATGAAGTATGGGGTGAATTATGCATATTGGGACCTTAACTAATTGGGACAAAATAAAATATTTCTCACCTTGAAAATTATAGCAAATCTAAGGACGTTAATAAATTCTCTTGGAAGCAAATCAAAATCATGTCATGCAGTCTTGAAGGCAAGGAGAAATGAGGTTTTACGTGTCCTGACCCAATTTACCTGATGTTCCACTACAGCTGAATTCACCTCTGATTCCACTGGGTACAATGTTTTCTTGTGTGTTAGTTGGTCTGCTGTCGGCAAAATGAGGAAGCAGACCTTCCTCTTGTTCTTATTTCACCCCTCAGGGAATTAAAGGGTGGAGACGAACTTCCGCCTGGCTGCCTGGAGAAACACACGCAGACATTTGTCCTGTACTTTTGGAACTAGGAACCCTTTGAAAGTGCCAAATCTATTACAGGAAAGTTACTTAGAAGAGATTTTATTCCAGGAAAAGATTTTCGCATTTACTTTCTGCATACAGCAGCAATGATTTGTAGGCCATGTGGTACAATGACACAGAAGGGTGTCATCTGTTTTGATGTTAGAAAGGGTGGTAAAGACTGATACTAGAATCAGAAGTTTACATACACAAAGACAATTTAGCTTTCAACACTTAGGGTAAATAAAAGCACACATATGGATGTATTTTAATGCAACACCTAGAACACTTTGATTGTCAGGAAAATCTAATTAAATCTAATAAAACACCAGCAATAGGAGGGTAGACCTCAAGAAGGATTGTACAACTGGGTACAATTGTCACATGCGTGGAGGTGGCACAATCAACTTACAATTATATGTAAGTATAAACAGTATGAGAATGTCCAGCCTTCGCATCATTCAGGAGGTAGGCCGGTACTCCAGACATTAAAGGGTTTTGGTGGGAAATATGCAAATCAAACCCAAAGCAAAAAGACAAAAAGAATTAAAAGACCTCATGAATATACCAACTGAAGCTGGTAACAAACTCCTATACCAAGACATGGTGAGGTTATTCCACTCTGGTCCTCTTCACAAAACCTTTCCATCTGTCTTTTGTAGACAATGTGGAAAAATCTTTTTTGGGATTTTTGCAAATACATTAAAAACAGAAAACCAATAAAACACGTTTACATATGTATTTACAGTCTTTGCTTAGTAATTTGTTGATCCACCTTTGGCAGCAATTGCCGACACAGACCTATGGGTGTTCACAGTTTAATATTTATATATACATATATCTTTATATGTAGGCAGATCAGAAAAAATGCACATATTTATTCATACAAGCTAGGCTATCTCTACTTCACAGACGTTTGCGGTCAAGGTTTTATATATTTACAGATTTACAGATCCAATCTAAACAGGTAGAGGCAATAAGGAAGTAAAAGGACTTTGCTCCAAAAACGCCTGTTATCATGTGCAGGTCTTATGATGCTGCGGAAGTGTCTCTATCAGGCTGTCGAGGGGAACAGGCACTACATGACATCTGTAAGGTAACCATTCATTAAAAATACCCTCTGGAAAACATGATAGATGGCACGATGTTCTTTCTTGAGATTAAGATTATTAATATGGCAGTATGTTTTCATAAAATGATGTGAAAATAGACTCAAAATGCAAACTACAGGCGAGAGGTTATGAAAGCAAATTATCTGCAGACATTCTGACTACTGCAGAAATGTTTTGGTGTTTTGGTGATAAATCATTCATTTTTGTTTGACAAGTGCTTGAATAAAATTGGAGAGACCTGACCTGCTTTGATTGGACTATGGAACGGGAAAAGGATCTAAGGCGCAGCCAGTCTTTGAAGAGTCTCCCCTCGCAGTCTGACAAGACGATCTGGACGGATGCAGGACTGCAGGACAGGACGAAATCTGTGTCCCAGTTAGTGGCCAGGTATAAAAAAAATATCAACTCTTTCTGTCTTTGTGATAACTGAACATGCAATGACGCGTTAAAAAAAAGGCTTTTAAATTTGATAATGGTGTAGGTATCAAACTACTGTGAGAAAAAGCACATCCAGTCAACCTGCGCCAGAGAATAATGTTGAAGGAAATATAAAGAAACCACTAATGGAGGTAAACCTGTCTATTAGAGATTCTGCACTAAGAAAAAAAATTACTTCAGTCATGAAGTAACTACTGCTTTTTGTAAATATCTTTTTCAGATGACTCCATCTCCCCTGCACAGTAGGGAGACTCATCTGGAGTCCCTTCTGAAGAGAAATGAAGAGCGGGAGAGAACTCGGTCCACAGCCACCCTGACCCGCAGTAAATCAGTGGGCAGCCTCCAAAACAGCACTGGGTCCATAGAGGCCTTGAAGGCTCTTTTTGAGTCGAAGGCAACGGCAAAGCTGAAACCAAAGAGCAGTTTTAAAACTGGAAACGTAGCATTAGGTTACGCTGTGGACGAGCCAGTGATGAATGGAGAGACTGAGGATGTGCAGAGTGCTACAGAGGAGCAGAAAAAACCTGCTGAAACTAAAACTAAAAAGGAGCCAAAAAATGATTTTCTGACTCAAAAGGTACATAACCCAACTATTTTTTTGGTTGTTCTTGTTTTTAACTACCATACGAAATTCAGCTAAATTAGGTTAATTCCTCTTGTTTAGGTTTGTGTATGGAGCTGTGTGTGTTACATTTAGGACGTTTAAAAAATCTTTCATTTGCAAAAGCTGTCCTTTCTTCACTTTGTTTTTCTTGCACCAACAAATATATATGTTTATGAAGTTACACAAGAGTAGGGGCCACTTTTTTAAAACTGTCAGTAAATATAACATATTCACCAACTGATGGTTCCAATCCCAGAATAAAAACCTTCCATGAAAGGATTGAGCATAACTGAACCTTTGGGATGGATTTTGAGTTATATTTTGCACTGTTGTCTGGCCCTCAAAACCTTTGCTTGTAGAATTTGCATGAATAAAGCAATAAAAAACTTAAGCCATAAATGATCCAGTCAAGCTCTTCTGATACTGATAATTGCTTTACTTTGAGTGTCTGACCAAAGAATTTTGATTTCAAAGAATTGTAACATATAAAAGAGAAACATATCCTGCAAATTCTTTTGAATCCAACTGAAAAGAAAGTAATAAGTAGAGTAGCACATATTTATCTAACATCATCATAAAACAATCATCAAAATGCAGGCTGTTTGTTGAAGCATTTGTAGACTGAAAATATTTGAATTTCCCCTCTTCGATGTAATTGACATATCAGGGGTAAAAAATACATTTCCCATTAGTTGTTCTGCTGGTCACTGTTCAGAGCTGGTCAAGGGATTAATGACTGATCTCTAGATGAACCATTTACTGTTCCTGAATCCTTTTCTTAACCTATGCAAATAAAGCTAATTGCGGCGCAAGTATAGGTTATTCCAAACAACTAACATTAAGCTTTGAAAATAAAAACAATAACAGCTTGCAGACACTGCTACATAGACGCTAATGCATAGATGCATTAAAGATTTTCAGAAAGTGCTCTGCTTTTTGCAGTGGCTGGAACTATTTCTTTAGACTTTAAAAAATAATAACACATCCAGTTTATCAGCAGTGCTTTGTTGTTGACACCTCCACAGTTGCACCAGACAGACTGTAAGGCCACTTATTAGCAGTGATGCTTTCTTTATTCTCTCTCCAGGTGGTAAATCAGAACCAGACGGAGAGGAACAAAACAATAGCGGGCATTGATTTTGAAAAGCTTGCAGCATCTGAAGCTGGTGAGTTTCTCATAAGATCTTTTCATTAGGATTTATCAAAGTTTTCTCCATGAAAACTCCAGTTCAGTAAATCCAAAAATCAGTAAAATTTTCCAAGTGTTTTACCCATGAAGGTGCAGCTAAGGTCAAACTTGTACCTCTTCACTAATCAGGTGTAAGATAAAGGAATGAAAGACAGGCTGACAACAAAAACCAAAACTCAGCAATAGTCTACATATGACTGCAATTAAACCATGGACAAGCAGATGCATAATTTACCCACTCAGGTCAAAATCCAGCTGATAAGAAAGAACTTGGTTTTCACATTGTTTGCTCATGCATTGTGGGTGTGTTCCATCTCCATTTAAATCAAAATGCACAGACACTGAAGTAATCCACTTACATTTAAAACAAAAGAAATTTATGTGAAGCTGTATACATCTATGTAGATCTGAGATATCCACACAGTGACTACGCAAAAGCTGTGATTGACTAAACCTTGTGTGGAAAACACGGGGTCACTTCAGCGTGGGACAGAAATAGCTGCCAAGCAACAAGTCCTGAATAAGTATAGGAGGGTGAAACGGTCAGATGTCTCCAGGACAGATGACCCAGAACGAAGGAGCGACACAGCTAGGCAGACACTTTCTTTCAAAACACAAATCAAAAATATATCTAAAACATTTTATTCAGATAACTAGAAAAACTCAGGAGATAGGATCTAAGGAATCAGAACTTCTTCATATTCTGTGAGTATGAAGCATTATTATTATTGAATAGATCTTCATGCATTCCTAAGTCTTTTAATTATCACTGACTTGGAGATTATCCTCCTTTGGTTTTGTTTGTAAGGCCACTTAACTCTTACTCATATATTTGACTTCTGAAGGCAAATGGTTGGTCTGGGTTTTATAGAGGAAAAACAGAGTAAAGAAGACTGAAGGCAAATGCATGCTACTCTGCTCCATTTTTTAATTTTCCTAAAAGATTTCAAGGCCATGTATCATTTCCTTGCAACATGACACTTATGAGCTAATTTATGCTGGCTTGCTGTCTAAGTCCTCAATGTAACCTACATGATTCAACAGGATAAAATGTGAAAAAGTGCCACAAAAATCTGATCTCAAACTCAAAGTAGCAATCTGTAATGATTATAAAGAAAACATAGCCAGTTTTAAATGGGATCTTTTGAAACATTTTTACCAGCAGGCTCACGGAGAGACAATTTTTTCTCACATTTGCTTAAAGGTTTGGGGGTTGGGAGTATTACCTATTTTCCAGTAACATAGTCCCATTTTATATCACAATCAAATAAGAGTGTTACCTTCAGATGTTATGAAAATTCTGAATAAAAAGAACTTTGATTTTGCATCTGATGGCTTGGAATTCGCCTCTGTGCCTTTAACAACTTCCTAGCCCGATAGCGACAATCCCCCCTTTAGCAAAAAAATCACAACAACCATTCTTAGGAGAGTTGCACTGAGAAGCACTTCGTCTGATAAGCTCAGCAGATACACAGTTGAACCAGGTATTTGCTAATTGCTGTTGCCGCTAGTCTGGAGGAACTGAGTAGGGGAGGAGAGGGTGTGATCTGTGGGGCAGAAGCTCGGCTGGGGCCTAGAGCTGAGCTCCATCGTGACAAGTAGGACTGTTTAGGTATTTCAGCTTTCCAAGCAGTATTTACTTTTGAATATTTTAGTTCCTCAAAAATACTATGCAAATAGGCAAATTTTCCGCAAATAATTTGGAGTTACATTAAACAAAAAAGTCTGCAAACAGGTGTATTTGTGAATAAGGAACCTCAAATAGGCAGGGGTCCACTGTAGCCTGATATGCATAATTTAGGCTGAAACTATTCATACCACTTGGCAATTTTGATTTAAAATCCTTTTTCTCTAGAAGTTTGTTTCTGATAAGAAATGAGAAGGGTTTCTCTCCAAAGATAATTAATGTAAAGCAGTTCCTAAAAAACAAAATTTTTCATCAGATTATTTAAAATGAACATGTTAAAGTAGTTATACATGTGTCTCAATTGCCAATAGAAAAAAAAAATTTGCATTACAGCGTCTTATAATTTGTGTCTCTTATATGTTTTTACTGGTTATTTAGAAATGTATCTTTGGTAACCAGCTCCAAGTCTTTGAGGTTGGAAAGCTTGGAAGGCCTCATTTCTAGCACCCTAACAAAGTCAATTCACTATTAGACTGCACTCCTTGTTTAGCTTTTGCTGTGGGGATTCACTCGTGCTTTAACCATCAGTATGTGTATCAGTGGAGTCAGGTATCTTTCCTGCTCCACCACAAGTACACATTTATAACTCAGCCACATGACAGCTGGTAAATATCAGCTTGAGAAGAACTCTGAGCAGGACCCTAAATTAGTACCTGACAACACACAGTGGTGACGTGAACATTAACACAGGAGAATTAAGCATTATGTTAGTGGATGACTCACTGTTTAAAACCCTCTTTACTCAATTGCATAGCTCACCAGGCCTTTTTTCCCCTCATGCAAAGTACAATGTGTGTTAAAATTTCAAGCTTGCACGTCTAATGTCTCTGCAGATGAAAAGAGGAGGTCAGCTGCTGACTTCAGAGACAGCTCTTTCATCCAAACCAAAGAGATACTGTCTGTCTCGGTCAAAGCTATGTCTGCTCTCTATATGTCAAAAGTGGCAAATAAGGAATCAGCAAACAGGCCTTCTAAAGTGGAAAAGGTCAGTCTGTTAATAATCTTTCTTTTCATCCAGGTCAGACTAAACTAGTTTTAGTCATAGACCTGAATCACCATCAACCTCTGTGTTTAATTAAGATAGTGTCTTATATCATCCATTCATTTTGCATATCTTTCCTAAAAACATTATTTATGTTACTTATAAATAAACATATAAACATAATGTCTGAAAGCTTTGGATGGTATACCAAATGTGAAGAAACACAAAACAAAACTCTACATTTCACTCCATATTTATGGAAACTGTCATTATAAAAGACATAATGAATGACAAAATAAAAAATAATAATAATTTGGCTACCCTGGTGAAGATATGTAAAAATCCTTAGTCAAGAAATTGTCACAACTGGGTCATATACCAAGGATAATAATTGGAAGCACTTTGCCACCATCTGATTGTCAGGACATTTTTTGAAAAATGTTATGAGTGAGTTTGTTCTGGAGGAATGAATCTGAACTATTTCTATTAAAAAATATATCATTGAAACCCTTATATTTTGCAGTTGATATTGTAATTTTTAAGTTGTCGAGTCTCTGGCAAGTAACCATGACCAACTGTTTTCTTGGGGCACAATGGTCACAAAGTAACATCTGGCAGTGGAATCATTTTGTTTATCACATACGTGTTGTTTCCTTTCAGGATCAAGCTCAACCACGAGATTCGGGAAAGTGGACCATGCTAACTAAGGTAAAGCAGCCCACAGCCAGATGTTTTGTTGTTGTTGTGTGATGATTTGGTTGGTGGAATTGGTTCATTTACACTGTCACAATAACAATCCATTTCCCTACTGACTGCTTGACCTGAGTGATGAAAATTGCACAGTTGCTTTTGAATGAATAAAAATAATCTAGAAAGTCAGTCACTCCGCATATGTTCACTGACCATGCATAACATTAAGATAACTCAGATGAAATTAATTTAGAAAAAATATGCAAGTATAAGGGTTTCAGTGAATTTAGCCAGGCCCAAATTGTGATGGCAAGACTGGGCGGTCAAAGGTCATTGATGGACGTAGGGAGAGAAGACTGTCCATCATCCAATCCAACAATCTCTAATGCTTATTGGAAGGCCTCTAAACACACACTGAATCATAGTGTCTGGAGTGTGGGGCTGCTTAGCTGCAGAACAGTCAGCTTGCCTATTCCAACCCATGTCCAGCATTGAAGCACCAACAAGAACAGGATCATAAAGTAATAAAAGACGACGGCATGGCTTAATTAATAATGCCACTAATCTGGATGTTAATTTTGATTTACCACCTACCTAAGTATGAGTGCAGTACATATACACCCTTTCATGTACATAGTGTTCCACGATGGCTACAGCCGCTTTCATCAAGATCCTGCCACAAAGCAAAACTTATTGAGGAACACAAACATTTGGTTTGGTTGGAGACTTGGCCTCCAAATTCTCCAGATCTCAATCCAGTTGGCATGTGTGATCTGCAAGTTCAAAACATGGAAGCCCACCTTATAATTCATAGGACTTAAAAGAGCTGCAGCTAACATGATATAATGTTATTGCTGATCAGCACATATTTCATTCCTTCTGTTGCTTCATTTATTGTTGCAATGCAAGTTTTTTCCCCCCGTTGGAGTTTTCCCAATCCATTGACACCCGGCTTGTTGAATGATATGCATTCATGCCTGAATCTGGTGATAATAAGCAGCTCCCTTTTATGTGATGTGTTTGCCTTGACCCTAACCCTTCCTCTGAAGCATGGCTTTCATTTAATCGTCATGTTTATTAAAAAAGATGGATGTTGTAAGACCCGTACTTTATTCTTCTAAGATGGATGAAGACTCCGAACAAAGAAAAGATGATTATCCACCACAGCCCCCAGAAGAGCCTGAAAAGGGACTTGAAGACATCGCTGACAGTCATTCTGAACAGTTGATGTGTTCCCAACTTTCCAGGGAAAAGTTATTCCAACAACGACAGAAAAACGAGCTGAGACGGCTCCTAAAGCATACCTGCCCAGAGATAAAGATGCTGGACGATGTTGTGAATGAGGAGTTTGCTGAAGTGTTGAGCTCTAAATCAGAGTCCAGTGGGGAAACCGGATATGAGGGAGAGGTTCTTTCAAGATGCTTGATATTTGAAAACCGTGGCAGCAGCTGCAGCACCCCGAAGATCTGTGTAGAAGAGGGAGTGGTGGAAAGACAGGATTATCGGAAAATATCAACGGTTTTGGAAGGGCTAAAAGATGAACCTTACACTAAGTGTTGTGAAGGGATGATGACAAGTGATAAATCTCCTGACTTAACATCAAATTATAATAAAGAAGTAGAGGAACAGATGGCAAAAATAGGTGTTAAGGCTACTAGAAAGGTATTTGAGAATAAGAGTTCAAGCACTGTAGAGCCAGATGAGATTCAGGGGAATGTTACTATGGTTTTCAACAAACCATCTGAAATATCTTCTGCTGACAGCATACAAGGTGATAACAAAAGTGGGGACAAGAATTTAGAAGAACAAAAGCTGTGTGTCAGTGCTGTTGGTAAAAGTACAGAAAATGACATTTCTGGCAGAGAAGCATTTCTCTCTGATGATCTCCCACTTGAGGGGAGTTTCATAAGTTTTACTGAATCAGAAAGAAAAAGAGAAATAATAAAAACAAATGTAGCACTTTTCCAAAATAACCCCTTTATTTCCTCTAACATTGAAAGAGAGAATTTTTTAAGCCATCCATCAAAAGCTCAAAATCAAAGCATTGTAGCAAGTGAAGACTACCCGATTGCCAACGTAAAGAACAGAACACATCTGTTTGAATCTATGCCATTTGATAAAATTAGACATCAGAATCAGGATGAAATTGAGACGCTGGTGGAAAATATCAAAGAAACGTTAAATTTCCTCCACCATGTGAAAGCCATTCACTCAGATGGGGCAATTATTGAGGTTAACGAGACAATGATCGCTAAAAAGGTACAGTTCATAATATCAGACAGGGGACCTGAGATAAAATATGATAAGGTGGCTGAAGGTGGTGCACAAAATTTTATAGTCCAGCTGTTACCACGGGTAAACCTAAAACCTCAGATAATTTACCTTAAGGAAGATAATAAAGGGTTTATGGAGGCCACAGTGGTGGATGCACTGGCTCACCAGCATAGATTCAGTGCAAACAAAGACGCTGAGTTAAAAACTGTCAATGTAGTTCAGTTGGTTGAGGATATCCTCAATCAGGACAACTCCCTGAGAAAAGGGGTGATCATTCAAGAAGATGCCAGAAACGGTGCAGAAGTCATTGTTTATTCCCTCTACAAGTACTTTGATGAAGAAGACGTGAAGAGCTACAGCCCTCCAAACAGTGCAGAACATGATGAACCTGAGGCAGAAACAGTCTCAGTTCCAAAGAGCAGTCAAGACCAATCCAGGCCAGGGTCAATTAGGGCCAATGTCAAATTGTTCAAAAGTTGCATCGAAAAGGGTGACTTGGAATATTTAAGATCACTTCATGATGACGAACAAACCATTCACAATACTGAACATAGTCAAAGTGAAGTAGCTGTCAGACTGGATGATGAATCTCATCACCATATAAGTAACCCAAGTGAAGAGTGTATCCAAGTGGATGTAAAAAGACTAAAAGGCATGTTCTCTGAAGGAACAAGTCCTAGTCATAGTAAATGTGTCAAATCTAGAAAAAGTCAATCTCCTATAGAATGCAATACGGGGGCATTCTTGTTTCCTCAATCCAATAATAGTTTTAATGCTTGCTTCGGTCAAGGGCCTAAAGAAGTTCTGGCAAATTCTGAACATCAAAATCAAAACAGGGTTCAACAAGCTGAAATGGCAGAAGCCTACACAGAAGAACTGTTTGAAATACCCATTGTAACACTGTCAGGAGCAGAAGCAGAAGCAGCTCAAGAAATCTCAAGCACAAAAGAGGAATCATGCTTAGAAAAAAGTAATAAATCCCCATTAGTTCAGGGAATTTTCTTAGCACCTGAATCAGACTGGTTACCCAAAAACACAGAAACAGTCAGTGAAGAGGCCAGTTCTAAGAAAGAGCACACCTCTGAGACATGCAACAAAATTAATGAAGGATTTAGAGAATTAGCTAAAAATGAAAAGGTTAACATTTCTTTGGTTCCTGAACAAATTTCAGAAGCAACACCTGAACAACAAGAAGAAGTTTGTTGTCAAGGCACAATACAAGCAGCGTTGGATTCCTTGGAGAAGTCTAATATCAATGTGACAAGAGGAGACATTAGGGCAGCTATGATATACAGAAAGTCCAACAAATCTTATCAGAAAAACTCACAAAGTAATGTTCAAAAGCACAGTACTACAGACTTTTGCTTTTTGGCTGAGCCTAAATCAAATCAAGAACAACAAAAGCCAGAAACACCCAACCAAGAAGTAACAGTGGCAAATGTGGAGCCTCCACACCCAACAACACCAAATACTGAGCCTCTAATCCTAACTGAAGACCCACTACACCGACACGTGACTGCATCAAATGCAGAGCCTTCTCACCTCTCTGAATCACCACTAAACCTAAAAGTGACTTTGTTAGATGCAGAACATCCAAACCCAATGAAAGAACCACTAAACGTAGATGTGAATGTAACGAATGCAGAGCCTTCACACCCAGCTAAAGAACCACTGAAGCATAAAGTAATTGTGACAAATTTGGAGCCTCTGCACCCAGCTGAAGGACTAATGGACATACAAGTGACTGTGTCAAATGCAGAGCCTCCATGCCCAACTAAAGAACCACTCAACCAAGAAGTAACTGTGGCACGTGTGGAGCCTTCACACCCAAGTAAACAACTACTAAACCTAGAAATGACTTTGCCAGAGACAGAGCTTCCACGCTCAACCAAAGAAACACTAAACCTAGAAGAGACTGTAGTGAATGCAGAGCATCCACACCCATCTAAAGAACCGCTAAATCAAGAAATGACTGTAGCAAATGTGGAGCCTCCACACCCAACTGAAGATCCAGTAACACAAGAAGTAACTGTGGCAAATGCAGAGCCTTCATACCAAACTACAGAACCACCCAAACAAGAAGTAACTGTGGTTAATGTGGAACCTCCACACCCAGCTGAAGAACTAATGAACACACAAGTGACTGTGTCAAATGCAGAGCCTCCATATCCAATGAAAATGCTGCTCAACCAAGAAGCCACTGTTGCAAATGTGGAGCATTCACACCCACCTGAAGAGCCACTCAACCAAGTAGTAACTGTGGCAAATGTGGAGACGTCACATGCAGTGAAAGAACCATTAAACCTAGAAGTGGCAGATGCAGAGCCTCCACACCCACATGAAGAGCCACTCAACCATGAAGAAGCTATGGCAAATCTGAAGCCTCTACATCCAACTGAGGGTCCAGTAAAGTTGCAAGTGAATGTGGCAAATGCACAGCCTCCATGCCTAACTAAAGAATTACTAAACCAAGAAGTAATTGTGGCAAATGCAGAGCCCCCACATCCAATCAAAACCCATAACAGGCTTTCTCAAGGTGTTGTGTCAACAAAAAGGAAAAGAGTCACTGGCCCCAAACCACCAATTCCACCTAAACCTGAACATTTGAAAGAGAAACAAGAAGTAAGTCAGCCACCTGCTAGTAGGCATGCAGAGGAACACAAAATTAGTACTATGGGAACTGAAGAAATGTTCTGTCAGATTTCCCAGCCATCAGCAACAACATTGTTTTTAGGTCAAGAAGACACTACCAATAAGTCAGTGGATCATCATGAAAACTCCAATTTAGACAAATCTACAAAGACTTTGCAACAAATAAAAGGGAAGTCTGACATACAATGTTTGACCATGCTCTTAGAGAGTAATGAAACAGATATAAGAAAAATAAATGGACAACAAAAGATTGAAATCATAGAAAAGAAAGATATGTCTCAAAGCACATTCGTACATGACATAATATCTGAAACAGATGAAACCCATATAAATTTCCAGGAGGCCCGGCAAAAATTCAGCGGCAAAGTTGTGTCATCAAAAAAGACGGCCCCTGTAAAGCCAAAACGAGTAAAACATTTTCAGTCCAGTGACAAAACCCAAAAACACTTAACAGGAGAATGCACTACAGATGGCACTGTCCACATTGGAGCTGATCAATCATCCAACAACTGTGAAATAACTGCTGACAGTGCAGATAGGCATTACAAGGACGCAAAGCAAGACATCAAAGTTGAGATGAGGGAAAAGAAAGCAAGAATGGAAACAGATGATGAATGCAGACAGCGACTGTCCATACACATGGATGAGATTGTGAGAGGAAATGTAACTGCGGCAATGGAAATCTTTGAACACTTGAGAAAGCAAGAGCAACTGCAAAGCATTCTGAGTCGTGTAGAAGAAGTTGAAAGCGACACGAGTGAGGTTGATGTGACATCTCTCAGGAGAATATTTGAGAACGTCCCTGACTGGATTGTCAATACAGACAAAACAGGGCGAAAAAAGGTCAAAACAGAAAATAAAGACAAAGTGATGCAGTCATCAGCAGACAAAAAACATTGCAAGTCCTCAATGGAGCATGTTTATGGAGACCTTGAGCGTGCTAGTGAGGAAATAATAAATCTTAAAGAGCAGACTTTAGCTAGACTTAAGGATATAGAGGACACCATTAAGAAAGCACTTCTTTCTGTTTCTTCACTAAAATCTGACTCAGATATTGCAAATTTATCAAATCTGCTCAAAGAATCCCTGGGGGTTGTGCAAGAATCCCCACATTCTAGCAATATATGCAAAACTGATTTAAGCAGAACCAAACCACAACAATCAGAAGAAAGTTATTTTCCACAAAGAAGCAGCTCTACAGGCACTGCAGCAGCTGCTTGCACAGATCAGTTTTCTACAAAGCAACAGCAAAGCCCTCCATCTTCACCTGCATTCATTTCTATTCAGTCAGCAGCAAGAAAAACAGATAAAACAGATGTTGTGCCACCAGAATCTTTAATCTGTATGAAGTGTCAGATGAACCCGAGGTCAGAAGGAAAATTCAGAACCACAAAGACAGTGATGTGCAGTAGCCCCACTCAAGGTAAAAAAAAAAGTAAAACCCAAGAAAGGAGAACGACAGTAAACTTCTAACAGCCAACAAAATCGAGAGCTTAGTGTGCTCCAGGTACAAACTGACAGCATCAGAGGGACAGCAGTGGAAAACTATGAGAGGACAGATAACTCTGATAACAGGTCTTAGACATCCATAACCTCTGCTCTTGTTGCTACTCAGCCAGAAAGCAAAACAAGTCAGGCTGTAATCCAGAGGTTCAGCAGCCAGTAAATCAGGTTGATTTGGGTATCTGGACAGATAAGTGTTTGTCTTTCATGGTCTTACAACATGTTCATTATCTACTAAGTACTTATTTGAGTGCTAAATACAGCAGATTGATCATTTATGAGTTTATTGCTGAAGATATTTCTTAGGTTTTTAGCTGTTGCTACTTCAACATTACGTCAATTTCTTTTTGTTCTACTTTGCATTTGAATTTCAGTACTTTTTACATTTCCATCAGCAACTTTCTAATAAATTCTTTTTGTGTAAATCCTTCTTGAGCTTGTAGTAAACCTAGTCTCATTTTTCTTATCAGTTTCAACCAACTTCTCGAGAGATGTGCTCAGCCTGTCAGAAGCCAGTTTATCAGATGGAAAAAGTCACAGCAGACAAATATATTTTTCACAAAATGTGCTTCTGCTGCAAACAGTGCAAGAAAAAACTAAGGTGGGGTATCAAAATATGTTTCGCAATGATCTCTTTCAGTTTTAATCAGGTCTTCTTCCTGTTTTGATTCCATGTTTTCCCAACATTAACTGCAGGTAGGCCAAATGTTGTTCATATTCTTGGTTGTTTAAGTTTAATGCAATCTTAGTCAACATGTTTCTTCTAACGGGAAATAGTATTAAGATTATGGTGTGGCCAACTCCCAACTCTGACAGAGAATCTCTGAAGGGAGCTAATGATTAGGGTGACGGCAAGGAGATAAATCATCAATCAAAAAACTGGTCAGCACGTATTATAAGCATTTGATTGGTGTAATGATATTAACAGTTTTCCATTCATCATTGAGTACCGTACAATGATTCTTTGACATGTTATATTCTTTATTAAATATTTACCAAAACAAAATTCTCAATAGACACTTTTTTACAGAAGCAGTAAACCTAAATCTGCCAGGGGTATGACATTTTTTTCTTCTGAATTGTATACAGATATAGCAATACAATGTTAAGTGGGAAACTGATTTAAATAGTATCCAAAAGCAACATATACTTTATACCATGGCAACTAATGTTGTTAGCTTTAGCATTGTATAGAAAAAAGGCAAAACAACACAGATATGCTTAAATCCTCTGCTGTTATTCACAATGAGGCTACAAAGAGCTAATATTGTCACTATCTTACAGTAAAACAGAAAAGGAGTCATATAGATCGTACACAACACAGAGAGTATACTTCAGTAAGTGCTAAAAACTACTTAACTACCATAATTTTATTTGAACAACCTATATGTGTGATGGAAGTTTACAAAACACTCATGAAAACTGCGTTAGAAATAGAAATATTTAGAATTTTGCATGATATTAAAACAGACCAAGCTAAGATTACATTTAGCAAATACACTGTAAGCAGATTCATCACACTAGCAGCATTACAGCACTACATACTAGCCTAATATATAGACTAATATTATCCATCCATCCATTTTCTTACACTCTTACCCCATTGGGGTCAGAAGGGGTGCTGGTGCCTATCTCCAGCACCCTGGACAGGTCGTCAGGTCACAGGGAGACTAATATTTTGCTACTACAAAAAACATAATGCTCAATGCTGAAAGTAACAGGTGTAGGTTCAAAAGAAACTGTAGCTGGCATACATTACAGCAAAATATATACAGAAAGTATTTTTTTAAAAATCAACTAAAGGTAAAAGGTAAATGTAATTTTATTTATATAGCACATTTTCAGCAACAGCACAATACAAAGTGCTTTAACTACTTCATTGGTTGTATCTGTTATAGGCTATTTAAAGCAATCTTCACCATATGTTATACTGCAATGTTTCCAATGCGGAAGCTCTGCACTCATTAATGTTTTCTCTTCCAGTTAAAGTTTTTAACAACTAAGTAGCATGGGCAATTAGACTAACTTGTACTTCTTTTTAGCATGCAAACTTACACACCTTTGAATGGTGAATTCTACTGCATATTTCACTACCAACAACTGTTCAAACGAAAGGGGAATTATGATGAGGGCTTTGGACACACTCAGCACAAGAACAGATGGCTGTTCAAGAATTCATCCAGCACAGTGAATGATGAATCTGAGGCGTAACTCTGCAATGTGAAAGTGAGTAACAACAAAAAGCAATAAAAGAAAAAGGTCTTAATTGCTTGTGTTAATGAATTCAGTCATTTCTGTTGTTAATCACTGTAATCATCTTTGTAACCATGCTCTCTTTGTGTTCTCAGCTGATGAGTGACGATGACAGCACAGAAAATCCTAATGAAGATGTTTGAGGCAGCTTGTTCAACGGAGTGCAACAGATTTGCACAGGCATATAAACTGCATGATAATTAATGTTAGACAACATATCATAAAATCTACTAATTATTTTTTAAATGTCTTGCATTGTGTTGAGACACATGTAAATGTAATCTGTTATTCATTTTATATTTAGCTTCATTGTGCTTTTCTTAGTTTAAAACTACAGCAACAGATTATAGTAAGGAAGAGCATAATAGAGAAACCAATTACTGCTTGTAATTACCAGATAATTAACAACATAAAAATATCAGGCAAACTTATGAAGATTTCCAAAGTGACATTGTACTTTTTGCATATTTAATTTCATTCTGCAAATTTCTGAAGAATGCTCATAAATAAGTAAAATTGTTTTGTGAAGTGATTATTTTGTACCATTGCAAATCATTATCAACTTTGTGCAGAGAGAAAAAAATAACCACATAAAATCTAATTATAATTTCCTTGTGTTTCAGTTCAAAGAGACTTTAATGAACTGTTGCCTCAATGTTTAAGTGCCTCTGTATTGTGCAGTTCTGGGTCTGTTACTTTGCTCTCAGTGCCTTCAGGTTTATTGTTCTCGCTATGTTAAAAAGTGGCTCAGCTGATATTTTACAACTTTTTACAAGCTTTCACTTGCTCCAGCCAAGCAGTCTACTGTAGTTTGTTGTGTAGTAGAGGTCTGTGAATTCACAGACCTGTAATCTTAAAAAAAAAACAAAAAAAAAACATCCTGATGTTTTGTAACATCCAGATGTTGAAAACCGTTTCATAATCTTCAATTTGGGCATAAAGAAACTTGTGTTGAGACATAACAAGATACTATTAATATTGTGCCCACGTGTTTGCCATCACAGTGAAATCTCTCCCACAAAGGGTTACTCATTTACCGTCAGTACAAGACTTTCCCTTCAAGTAAATGCAAGCTAATACTAAAATACTCTTATTTTGAAGCAAGAAAGGAAGTTGCTAGCGCAATCAGACCAAGGATGTCATTTACCCAGAATGCATTGCAGCATAAACAACATGGTGACATCTGTGTGTCAATATTTTATTAAAATTTATAAACATTAAACAGCCTACAGTATTAATACTGTACTGTTTTTTACATATAAAATAAATATTTCCCCAATAAAGTCTATTGTAACTAATTGTGGATGCCTTTAGAAGAAAAATTATTCTGGATGTTATATTTTATGTTTATATGGAAGCTTTGTGACCTCCCAAGATGAAATTTACACATTTATGCACACTGTACTCAGTGTGATTGGCAGCAGAAAGAGCCTAGCCTCACCATACTGAGCAGCAAAGAGAGTACTTCTTCAAGACACAGGGATGCCCGCACATGAATAAAAGCAAAGTTAAAGTTGTTCAAGACACAAATGAAAGATAGTTATTTTATTTATTTTTTTACATTTTATCTTGTGCATTTTCCTGTAAGTCTGACCTGGGCAGTCGTCCACATAATCCATACCAAAAGTACTGTTAGTCAGATTATGACAATATGAAAAGAGTGATTTCAAATTAAACAAGAAAATTAGATCAAAATAGATTTAAAGACAAACACTAAATAGAAACAAAGAATTAACAGATTAGGATGGAGCGTAAGTCCAGAACTCCAATATTAGCAATAATATTTGAATTTCCTCTAAGGTTTACTCATTACCTTCGTAGTGTTGTAGTGGATAGTCTACAGTAGAGAATATGAAACCCAGAGAAGAGTATCATATGTTAGAGCCCACATGTCTGTATTCAAACAGTTGCTAATTTTACAGCGGTCATTCAAGCTTTTAAGTATAAATGCTGCCCTGATGTAACGTTTTTTGCCACAATGTTAAGTTTAGGTCTACATGGATGGAATTTTTGGTTGTTTCATTAGTCTGTTAAATATTATTACCAACAGGTGTGCTGTTAATTAAAGGAGAAACCCTGATAGCTCATATCTGACAATATTTCTTGCTGGTCTGTTAGTAATTTGACAGGTCATAAAAGCACACTGATTGCTTGTTTAAATATTAACTTGAAGGATGAGACTCCTTCTCTTCTCTTGAAACCAAAGCTGTCCCTTGTCTTCATTACTTGCTGAGGACTTTAGGCCACCATTATGAGCAACTTTGGGCAAATCTTGAAGGAGATCGGGGAATTTGGATTCTTTCAGAAACGCTTGGTGGCTGCATTATGCATCCCCAGCATATTTCTGGCGTTCGATGTGATCGGCCAGGTGTTTACAGGTATGAACTTCCCGCACCACTGTAACACCAACTGGATCTTGGAGCGGGGACCCAACCTGACTGATGAAAGACAAAGAAATCTCACCATACCCACTAACAGCGAGGGAAAGTTTGACAGCTGTAAAATGTTCACACCTGTAAGTTTGGACCTGGAAACCATTGAAAGGTACGGACTTAACGAAACAACGGGATGCATAAATGGATCAGTTTTTGAAATGTCCAATCATGCCTCCAGCATTGTGACAGAGGTAAGAAAATCTTGAGCAGCTCAACATAGAGTGTTAACGTTTGCGAATTTGCAATATGCCACATAATTGTCACTGAATGATTGACTGACGCTAAATAAGTGCTGACCTTGGAACACTGATCTGCTGAAAGTGCACAATTATGACACAAAGTACTTTAAAGGTAGTTGACATGTTTGTTTTTTTTTAATCTGCCTCGATAGTAAAACGAAACATACAGAACAAATGGCTAAAAATATAATAACATATATTGATTACTAAAGTTTTTACAGACTGGTGAGTGCTAGATCTATAAATGATACTTTCAAAAACAATAATATACAATTGAAGATACTTTAAGGCATTAAATATATAGACTTAATTAATTAATTAAGAAAATGACAGAATACATGTAAAAACCTTTGAACAGATTAGAGAGTCAACAAGACGTTAAACACTGGAGGGAGGCTCAGAGTCTAGAGACTGGAGATTCTATCCATCTCACTTCTTTAAGCTCTAGGTACTTGAGATATATGGAATAAAAGGGGAAAAAACACAAAACACATTATAGGAGGTGTGCCTAAGGATATCAAAGAGACATGCAGCAACATGATGAAGACAGTGGAAGCAGCATCATAAGATTCCATAAAAGTTGGCAACAAATAAGAAGGAAAGTAAATGATGTTAAACAAAATGTTCTACAACCTATCATAATGGAGGAGGCAGGTTTCAAAGAAAGGTTATATTTTTTCACCCATTGTCTATGCCCACCTAGCCAATCAGGGCAGTAGAGGTCAGGGCTGATGCTACCAACTTTTAATTAGAGAATATTTTAAATATTTTAAACTTTTCTGCTTACAGTTGTTTCATATTCTTACGTGTAGCATTCAAATTTGTTATCTCTAGAGTGCTTTTGTAGACCCCTGCTAATAACATTTTGTGATTATCATTTTCATTTACAGCCTCTTAACGTGTTGTCTTTCGGGATTGCCTGGTATTTAGCTTTCTAACTCAATTTTTCTTTATGTCTCTTCAATGTTGTTGTCAGTTTAACCTTGTGTGTGACAGAAGCAGTTTCATTGAGGCATCTCAGTCTATTTACATGGCCGGTCTTCTGGTTGGAGCCTTTGTTCTGGGACAGATGGCTGACAGGTGATGACCACTTATGTCCAACCATTAACTAGGAAACAGTTAACTAACAAATTAACTTTTACGGACATGTGTAACATTTCAGCCTTTCTTTCTGTAGGTTCGGCCGACGTTTTGTGGTCCTGCTGTCGCTCCTCATCTTATTTGTGTTTGGAGTAGGACTCAGTTTCTCACCCAACATCTATGTTTACATTGCTCTCAAATTTGTTTGTGGCTTCTCAACATCTGGAATTGTTGCAAATGCCTTTGTCATTGGTAGGTTTCACAGCTGAATTTAATGGCAACTTTATTTCGAGTGCATAAACTATACCAATCAATATAGTAATTTTCAGACTATTGAGCAAGCCTGAATACAAGCCTCACCAACTAACTTTAGAAGGAAAAAAAGTGTACATATATAGGCTATATTTGTCTATAAGCTGCAGACGTTGATGAGATATTTACATAGAAAGATTTTTTTTTACATGCTTTTTCCATAACAGAATATGTAACACAGCTGCTTAAAAAGCAAGAAACTTCAGGAGCTGACCAGAAAAAGCCTCTGATCACATCTTCCTCCTGCACACTGGAACCACCACAGTAGTCTTCTTCAGTATCAGAATTGAACAGCCTCACACACACTCCCTCAGTCTCTCTTTCTTTGTTGCTCTCAATGTCACTTTCATTTCACTCTTAAGCTTCTACTATCCTCTTCCTCAGGCAACAGTCCAACCTTTAGAAAACTTGGAAAAAAGTGATATATTAGTCACCTTGTAGTGTTCAAAGCGTGTGAAAAAGAAGAAACTTATAGTCTGGAAATTACGGCACATAGATAATTGATTTCACACTTGTTATATTCCTTTAAAGGCGGAGAATGGAGTGATTCTTCAAAGTTTGCTCTCTGCACCATCATCTGCCATGCGTTTTTTCCTCTTGGACTGATGATACTTTCTGGAATTGCTTTTTTCATCCGCAACTGGAGGATCCTGCAGATGGTGCTCTTCAGCCCTCTTATCTTCGTACTGGGAATCTTCTACTGGTTAGTATTCGTATGACTGCCTCTAAAAGTAGGCATATGTATGATTTTTGCAGTATTAACCTGAGTAAAAAATAATGGGATTTTATGACATATCACTACTGTATGTTAACATGATTTAAAACAACTCGACCAGATTATTTACAGTAATTTGAAACAGCTTCTCAACTTCAACTTTAAAACAGTGTTACCTCAGTAAAACTGATGGGTGGAACTTCTTTAGTTTCCTCACCATGTCTGTCTTTTACATAAGGCAGGCAGAGGAGATGGAGGCAGACAAATTTCTTTCCTCAAGAGAATGAACCAACCAAAAAAAAAAAAAAGTAAAATCCAACAAGAATTGGATACAATTCTTGTTTCTTAGCAGTTGGTTCAAAGTGTGTCTTCACCTCAATCCTTCCCCAGTTATAAACCATTACATATTTAGTATCGATGGATTCCCTGTGATCTCAATATTGTGAGGATATCACTGCAACCTAAAGAACCGAAAGCTACCATGCCTGTGATCAATATATTTCAAAACTCTTTTTTTGTGACTAATAGAATATGTTGTAGCTTTCAACCTGTCATGCAGCTGAAAACAGCCACAAAAAATAATAAATCAAACAGCACAGTTTGTGATCCAGACTTATTTGTCGAGCAGGATTCTTCCAGAGTCAGCTCGCTGGCTCATTACACAGGGCAGGAAGGAGGAGGCCATAAAGGAAGTACGGAGAGCCGCTAAAGTGAACAAGAGAAAAGTGCCAGAGGAGCTGCTAGAGAAAGTGAGTCCCACCAATCACACTCTGACCTCTACCAAAAACCAAACATGGGCTCACTAATCACACCCACATTTTTTCAGCTGGATGGCATGAGTGGGAACAAAAAGGGAACCATGCTGGACATCTTCCGATTATCATATTTGAGAAAACGGGCTCTCATAATGAGCACTGTCTGGTAAGTATCCAGTTGGCACTTTAATAGCTTTAACTTTATGGGGGTCATTTAATGTCTTTATATCACGACTTAACAGGTTTGCGACAAGTCTGATGTACTATGGACTAAGTCTCAATGTTGGCAACTTTGGTCTGGATATTTACCTCACACAGTTCATCTTTGGCATAGTGGAGGTTCCTGCTCGTGTAGGTATTTTGCCATTCTTACAGTATTTTGGAAGGAGAATTTGCCAAGGAGGAGTCCTGTTGTTTGGAGGTGCTGCTTGCCTTGGCATCCTTGTTATACCAAAAGGTAACAACCTTGGCTTTGAAATGTTCTATTTAAAAAAAAAAAAAAATCACAATTACCCTTCTTTTTTTTTTTGCTACCAGGCCATTTAATGGTTACGGTTATACAAAGTCCAGCCCTCATTACAGAAACGCAATTTGTTTGCTCATCAGATCTTCCCGTCGTGATCACAGTTATAGCCGTTCTGGGTAAATTTGCTGCCACTGCCAGTTTTGCCACAGTTTATGTTTATACAGCAGAGCTATACCCCACCATTCTGAGGTAAGAAAGTAATGACCTGAAGGCAAAATTAAGGATCCATCTTTATCATTTGGGAGAAGATTAGCTATATTGAAGTGATGAGACAGCTGACAACTTGATCTTCTGTCCTGCCAGGCAGAACGGCGTGGGTCTGAACTCCATGTGTGCTCGAGTGGCAGGAATCCTTGCCCCCCTGATCCGTCTCTTGGATGTTTACCATTATACCATCCCCATGTTGATTTATGGCATTGTTCCCATCATGGCTGGAGGTCTCTGTGTGTTGCTGCCTGAAACTCGCAACGCCGAACTGCAGGACCTCGCTGAAAATAAGTGAGTTTGCACATACCCCCCTACATACCAGTTGGCTTATGTTGATAGCTAATCACTGTTTATAATTTCAGAAAATCACCTGATGAAATCACAGAGAAAGGATCCTGTGCTCAAGATGATAAAGAAGAAAAGAGTACAAAATTGTGATTGTTTCGGAGGTTACTGACATTATGACTATCTGATACAATAGTTATGTGTTTTTATTGAGTTAACTGTAGAGTTTATCATTTGAATTATGAGTCACATTTTATTAGTTGTTACAATCTTTATTTTTTGACAGTACTTTTAGTACTTTTTTCCTTTTCTTTTTAATGATATGAACATGTTAATATGCGTCTTTGACAATTATGTGTATTATAACAGAAAAGCAGTGAAAATAAAACTAATTCTGTGTGCCTGTATGATATATTTACATCCTAAACAGGTCTACATATGTGTTTTCTTATTAGCATATATATGTACTGTAAACCATTGAGAAGAGATGGAGCAATTATTTTTGACACTAATCATTTAGGTGTTTATTGTTATAAGAAGAAAATCTTTATCGTGAGATATTATGATTGATAATGACACATATAACTGATATTTGCAAGCCCTAAACACTAACAGTACCGTTTGGATTGTTAATTTTGCTATTTGAACAGGTTTTCCCAAGTTGATTCCATGAGAGAATAAGTTGTATCAATATGTTTGTTTGTCACTTTAAAAGTACCTTTTGAAAATAACCTTTAATCATATATTAAACATGATTAAAGGTTATTCATTAAGCATACATTTCTGTCTTAAAAATGTTAACTGGTCTGATAATGCTCTTATCGTTTAAGAAACTAAGTCATGTTTTCATTAACTACAAGTTGAATATTAGTCTTGAACTGGCTGGAAAGGCTTAAAACATTGTTTTTTGTGTAATTAGTCACTAAGTGAACTGAGTTAAGAAAACAGAGTAACTTTAGAAAATTCTAATGTATTCATTATTACTATAATTGTCTAATTATTGCAGCTCTGTGCAATACCGATGTACTGTATGGCAGACCAAAACTGGCCTATCAGTGAACAGGAAGGGTTGTGAATGATGTCAATTTTCTGCACCATTTAAGAATTGGAGTCTATGGTTGTAGTTTGGCAGTGGCAGCAGACAAAGAGAAAGAACCTATTCAGTCCATGTTGGTCATGTAAATAGTGGGCTTTGAAATAAATTAAGTTGGAGCAAGAGAACTGTTTAAGACATTTTGTTGCTGACAAAGATGTCGTGCTCCTCAAAGGATTTGGCAAAAGCCTAATTTTCCATTTGGTTCCATTAATAACAGAGGAGGTGGCTAGGCTGAATGCTAGAGAAGCACACAGTTTTATAGCTTGATTTCATAGCGTAACTTTTTTCACAATCGTGTTGGTGCATTACATATGTCACAGACAAACATTAGCTATTGGGTAAAGTCAGATCCAGTTGTTTAAAACTTCAATGAGTCATTATTCAGATTTTTGTTCCTGTTGGAAGATTTGCTATTAATTTACCTAAGCCTTCATCTCCACTGTAGATTCAGCTACAAAAAAATCACCTTGTTACAAGCAGCTAAGAAAAGATATTCACCAGGAAGTGGAAATTAAATCAAATTATGGTGGTACAGCAAAAGGATCAAATAGTATTAATTATAATTCAAACCTGAACCTATTAAATTTTCTATCATCTCACACTTCCTTTACTAACGTTCCAGTTGTGAGAATAAGGGTCCCTGGCTGGGACATTTTGTGACACTTCATAGCATAATGCTCTGTTGAAAGATAATTTTAGCTATCAAATCAAATTACATTTATCAGTTAATTAGAGAATTGAGAAAAAAAAATAGTGAGCTGTCTTTCATTTGTTGTGGATTTTTTTATGATAATCTTCATATCTTAATCATCTGCAATTTGTATCTACAAGATATAGTTGTTTTATAACATATGACACACCTTCAACCTCATCAAAAAAAACTCATAAACATAATGACTTTCATCTTACCTTACTCCTTATCTTATGTTCTTTAAAGAGAAGAGTTATTGCTCAAGTTCAGTCATTACACTGTAGGTGTGCCAGGGAAAGATTTTCATGAACTGTGAACTACCAGAATGAAGGTGCTAAATATAACAGATGACAGAGAAACAACACTGCTGCAAGATACAATGACATTTGAAGAACAAACATGAGCACAATCAATAGCTTCCCAGGAACGGAAAATTTCTTCACTGTGATTCAGATTTCGCCTGAACTCACACATACCTGGTACTTAAACCCACCCTGGGAAATCTGATGACACATGGGAGCTAAATACTGATATGAATGCATTAGTTTCTAAAAGATAGAAGCAAAATCTTAAAAGTAACATTTCTGCTAGTTTTGAGACATAATTATTAACTAAAAACTTAAAGTTTATTAATGATTGTCAGTAGAAAGAAAACACTGCATTGTATGGATCAACAGACCGCAGGGTGGTTTACGGGTGAGTTGGTTTTCTCTTCTGTGTAAAGTTCATTTAGATTTTTGAAGCTGACTCTACCTGCTGTGGTCATTGAATTGGAAAATATACAGAGTCAATCGCATTTGTTTTTCCAAGGTCAGTTGCATGCTTACTTGCTTGCATGTTTGCATTCACAAAAGTGTTGCTCTAGTTTTAGTTATCATGACTTTTGGTGGCCTAAAAATGCCACAAAGCTGCAACTCAAGTGAGTCTCTATTAAAGGAGTTAAAAAGGTTCAGGTGACCTAAGTTTTCATGTGAAAACGCACAAACACTTATACAACGGCTGTGTCACATACTAGTGCTGATAGCACATTGTGTGACATTAACTACTACTTTCATGCTAAATGTCTGGTTCTTCAGTTAGGGAGAGGTGCACACATTCATGTTTGAAAACAAAATCTTATATTTTAGAGCCAGCAAGCCAAGAAATCTTCAAAGTATGAAGCATGAAAACACAGAAAAGTGTTTTGAGTTAAGTTCTCCAAACCAGATATGCACTTCTATGGGTTATGACATATTTTATCCTGCTGCATCTTTTAGAATGTCATCATTGTCTTTGGCAAAGAATGCATTATTTTCTTGACAAAATACATATTTTTACAATGAATAAATCAAATACATGCATAGCTATTTACTGAAACGAAAACTTGAACACCTTGGAAACTATAATGTATTCTGAAAGTATTTTAAATCAATACTGGAAGACCCTTTGCATAAATTATTGGTGTAGCACAAGTGCTAAGCATATATTAATGAAAAAGCTACAACATAAATTATCTCTATTCATAATTTGTAAATTAGTATTTATTGTGTTGTTACATTGAAAAAAGGTCTTGTGGCCATATGTTATTTGGATTTGAAGGAATCCAAATAAACTAGTTTGAATTAGTTATTGGTTTTATTATGACTGACTATTAAGCCATCTGTGTGTGTGAATAACATAATAGATACGATGATTAAGAGATTTAAATAACGTTCTGTTATTCATTATGATTAGTCATAAATAATGTTCACCCAAAGGTTGGCATAAATTATTACTTTTGACTTCATTGTTTGGATAAAAGTGATAAAAGTGTTTAGAAGAAACCTATAATTTGTATGGAGATTTGAAGTATCATGTTCACCCCCGGGGATCTGGATTTGGAAACTATTGAAGCACATGGTCTTAACAGGACAACAGAACGCATCAATGGCTGGGACTAGGAGGTTCAACAAGGAGTTTCAAGCCTTGTCACAGAAGTAAGCAAAAATCCATTATTTTCTTACAATCTTGCATTCCTCCTTATAATTCTTAGTGCATTTTTATCTTCATCTGTAATAACAGTTGCTTTTGTTTACAGTTTGATCTAGTTTGTGGCAAAAGTGGGTTAATCGAGGCATCGCAGTCTATCTTCATGGCAGGTGTCCTCATTGGATGTTTGGGGCTATTTCTGACAGGTAATACATTTCCTTTTACCTCACTATTTTGCAAAGAACTCATGGTACTAATATCAACCTTAAGCTTTTGATTCCAGGTTCACAGAATGTGGGAAATAATTTTATTTTAGTCAGTATACTGAGATAATTTTCATTTTAGTGTGTATGTGATGTTAGATTTATCAGATTTTAGGCTCTTTCAGGGCTTATGCACAGTCCTGACAAGTTTGGAAAAGTATGGAAGTTATTTTTGTCATATTCCAGGTTTGACTAAGTTTGGGTGGAAGGAGATACTGTGGGAAAAATGGTCGAATTTACAGACTTAACTTCTTACTCCCCAATTTAAAAGATTGGGTCTATATCAATTTTAACTGAAAGAGAAAAGAGGCGCTTTTATCTTAATTTATATCTAAATTACTTATTCTTTTGATTTTCCACGGCACAACTTGAATTTCAAACCATTTGGGGTTTTGAGAGGTTTTGAGAACCATCACATTCAAAAATCAAGGGAGGAATAATTTCTACATTTTCAACTCTACACCTTGTTTATGGGGTGCTGTTGAGATGCAAAAGAAATATGCACTTTTATGAATATTTGCAAAAATATTCAGAAAATTTGAAGAACTGTGACTTAGTGGTGGGCATTCAGGTCTGGTATTTGATGGGCATAATGTAATTTTTAGATTTTGGTATATGTTTGTTCTGATAACAAATCAAAATAAACAAAGAATAAAATGCAAAATAGCCCTTTACATCACAGCCTCATCAGAAGCCACTTTGACAGCATCGTCTTGTTTTTTATAGTTTGAGGAACTTGCAGAAAATAAAGCCAAAGGTGAATGTTTTGGCCTTAAATATTCAGAATTTTATAATAGGTGATGAAAGAAATGAAGAAATCTGACTGGAAAAGCGTTTAACTGTGAAATTGAAAATGTGCAGGAAGCCCAGGTCTTTGAAGTTGTCATCCTTAGTGATCATCATCAGTGTAACACAGATAGAGTTGAACTAAAGAAGCTGTAAAGACTTGTTTGTTGGTCCTGGAGGCTGCAGCCAATGACTGTCTGATAGCACACAGGAGTAAAGTGGCTTATAGAAACTCTAATCTCAAAACATCATAGGTGTTTATGAGAATGCACTGGATATTTATATAGAAATATGGAAATGGTTATTAACAGACAAAATGGAGGTAGGAATCCTTACTCTTGCACTATTAAAGTTTTTAATTTGTGAAACGAGTACTGAGAATGTAATGTGCAAAGCGCTTCAGATCAGCTGATATGCCTGAAGGCTACCTGTAACTTAATGTTAATTTTATAGAGTCGTGTTGAGTTTTATGATTAAAAAATAAATAAATAAAGAATTTTGTGTGATTTCTTTGCATTCCCTTTCTATTTTGTTTTCTAATAAAGCTCTGTTTTCTTTTCTAGGTTTGGTAGAAGATTTGTAATCCTGCTTTCAATTCTCCTTCTACTGTTGTTTGCTGTGATTACGGCTTTCTCACCAAACATCTACGTTTACATAATCTGGTTTGTCTTCTTAAGAATCCATTTGCTTTAAAAAAGTTACCATGTGCAGATATATCACAGTGGTCAAGCTAATGGTGCATCTGATTTCAGGTTTGCAGTCAGCCTCCTGTTTTATGGACTGAGTCTAAATATAGGGAGTTTCGGCCTAAATATCTACCTCGCCCAGCTCATCTTTGGTGCTGTTGAAATGTTGTTTGACTATGATTCAGCGTTTTGGGAGGAGAATATGTCAGGCAGGCTTCCTTTTCCTTGGAGGAGTCTCTTGTTTGGTTGCTACTGCTGTCCCAAGAGGTAATCATATTAACTGTTTGTTGTTTGTGTTTTTCTTATACTTTTTTTGTTTTTATTTCTATTTTTTTTATTTGCTAATCACATTTGTTTTACACCCACCAGCCCTACCTGTGGTTGTGACAGTCATTGCTATGATGGGAAAATTTTCTGCTACTGCTGCATTCAGTACAGTCTATGTATATACATTTGAATTATATCTTGCTGATATAAGGTATTACTGCTTATTCCTTAAAAAACCTAAATACACTGTGAGGTCTAGAAAAGGAGAAAAAAAAGTTGATTTGGCTAAATGAACTCAATGAAGAAGTTGAGAACTTTTTTCACTTATTTTTTTAGCAGTTCAACATTATAAGTACAATACAAACAACTAACTAATTAGTATATCCATATTTTTATAACAGAGAGAAATTCTGATAGTAAATAATGAAGTGCTTTAATTTGAAACATTTCTAAGGGACATGTTTCCATTAAGCTCCTTAATGTATATTTGTGCAATGCAGCCCAAACATAACATTATTTGTTCAGATAGAAATATTAAAATTTTTAGATGCCAGCCAACATTAAGTCATTCCAAAAACAAACAAATTTTCAGATACACATTGCAAACTCTCACTATACGTGTAACAAAGAATACAGACAACACTGTCCAAATCATATTAACTTGTCAATTAACCTATTTAAACAGCATCTTCTTTCATTTTCTAGGGAAGTAACATCACCGCCACCTAGTGGTATATTTGTTTCTTATTTTCATCCTAGAGAGATTCCACAAGTGTTGATGCACTGACCTAAAAAATCCTGTATCCTCTGTAATGACCAAGTCAAGGTACTAAAAATAGTCTTTTCAAAATCTCTGAAAACTGTGACAGTCATGTAGTGTGTCACCTGCTAAAGCCACCAAGCTTCTTTCAAAATATTAGATTGTAATATACAAATGTAAAATAAGAAAAATGTGATAGCTGAAGCTTTGGTGTTGAAAATATAACTCAATTCTAATGGCTTTATAGGGGGCTGTAAATAAGAGATATTTAAAGAATTAAATGACTGTGAACATCATATTTTACGTTACATATTCTTACATATTTGGTTGTGTAGAGCCAAGAGTTGTTTGTCTATACAGACAGATAGACATATTTTAAATGTGTCTATATTTAAAATATGGCTGTGCCATCTTGCAGACATAGCGGTATGGGTGTAAACTCTATGTGTGCTCGAGTGACGGGCATCCTCTCGCCACTGGTCAGGCTCTTGCAAGCCTACCACTACAGCATTCCCATGGTGGTTTATGGCGTCATCCCAATGGTGGCTGGTTGTTTCAGCCTGTTGCTCCCTGAAACACTCAAGGTTGAACTTCAACATTGAACTGAAGTAAGCTGAAGTCAGTGAAAGCAACATGTATTATTTTCACTGCATTACACTGTAATTAATACGTGCGTTGCTTGTTATGTTTTTGAAATAGAGAATCCACAAATGCACCAGAGGGGAGCCAATGCTGCAATGAAGGAATGGAGGAGAAACTATAAATTTGAATATAAACTACATTGTTTCATTTCTTAATCATTTATTAACATTTGTAACAGATCTAACTCCAAAAACATTTTGGGAGGAACTGTTTAAATATGTTAAATGTGGTATGTTCTCATTTTAATAACTGTTTCAGGGGAGTTATTGCATAGCATTCAAGCGTTATTTTTTAAAAATGTGTTTTATACTTTATAAGTTACTTTGATTTCAATTGAATGATTTTTTAATCACAAAAATCCCAACTTTTCCACATTTGTACATTTAATAAACTTAGGAAACCAATGCCAGATTTCTCAAGACTTTCAAAATTCCTTACCATCACAGTCTCCATCTTTTTCATTTTGATATATCATCAGTAAATAATAACCTTTGTGTTTTTATGGGTTGTCTAAAGTTGAAGCGGAAGTTGAATATGACATAAAATATTTTTTATGGCTTACTTGTTCTTGTTTTAGCAACTAGAGTACTTTAACTCAGCTATATTTAAAATCCGTTATGTCTATAGTTTCTGAATTCTGGACAAAGTCATCTCACACTAATTGCAGTTTAAAATCTGTATTATTTTTAGTTTAAAGTTATATCTCTGCATAGATGCAGACTGGTTTGGGAGGATTTATTCTTAATTATCATTTATTAAATCATCATTTGTGTCTATCTTCTTCTGAGCTCTTTAATTCATTTTTCTTGTGGCACTGCAGCTGATGCACAGAATATTTGTTTCAAATATATCCAAAATGTTTTCTGGAGGCCACCCCATTCATCAAATACCAAGCGCGAGGACATTCAGCGAGAACCCAGAAACAAACAGAATCCACTCACTTCCTTTATCACTCACAAATTCAGAATATCATGTTCTAGACTATGGGAAGAAACATGGGTACAACCACCCAGACTCCATGCAGAATCAGTCCAAATGGGATTTGAACTGTTGATTCATCTATGAAGGAGATGCGCTAACCATCATCAGATCCAACAGCCTGCTTGGATCTCAGTTTTTATTCTGAGTTGTTCCAGTAGCTGCAGATAAATTTGATCGGATTAAAAAAGGATAACATTCAAATCAAAAAGATACTTCTAAAATTGACTGTGAAAATTGTTCTTTTCAACAGAAATGTAAACATTTATCTTTGTGTATTAGAATGTTTACTTAATTACTAGAAAATGGAATATCCTATTTTTTTATTATGTAACATAGATATATACAGATATAGAATAATAGATATCCCATTATAAAAACTAAAAGTGAGTTTTATTAAAAAGAAGTCACAACATAAACTACTTAGTAAAATAACAGCAAAAGACTAAGAAGTCAACCAATAGGTTGGGTCCCTATCTCTTTTACCTTCATGGAAAACAGATAGAAAACACTTGTTATTTTGGTCCTTGCTCATTGTAAATATTCAACTCTTTGAGTTAATCAGCATGGAAACAGAACAGAACAGACCATGCCCTGGCAAATAAGCAGGATTAGCTTCAATCGACCATTTGCCTCATTTCATGTCTTTGTCATGTCTTTGCAACTCTCGTTTCTCCAGATCTGGTGAAGGGAGGGTGCAAGTGGATTCTTTTAAAGCTGTAACTGCTTTTAGTGTGTTTCATTACAACAGAAGTTTTTGCATTCTTTTCAAGTTTAAACTTTTTAATACTTTCTCAGATCGCACAAAAAGTGAGCTCTTCTCCTCTGGTATCAACTGCGTTTCAACACTCATGTATTGATGTATTGATTCTGCTGTTTCTTTTGATCAGCTCTGTGTTGTTGCACCTGTGAGAGTAAGAACACATTTGAGTGGTGAAACTTGATGATCTTCATTGACCTAATTTAAATATTGAGGGTGTTTTCTTCAACATTATTTCAGTATGATAATGTCAGCTAGAGGAAAGTGCTTGTTTTTGTTGTTTTTTTTGCAACTTGTTCCTGCAATTGTGATAACAAATGACTACGGTAAATGTTTTTGTACCTTTCTTGATTTAGACAATAGAATAGGCTGATTTGAAATTCTAAGCTAATATTTGGTTTGTATTTCATGGTAACATTTGGACTGGCGTGGCTACTACAGCTCTAAAGATATTTTTACTCTTTCTTGTTATTTAGTTGGTTTAACTCCATTTTGTTTCAACTCTGAACTTGCATTGTTTACAGAAGAGTTATCTATTTAACACTTGTGTTATCAATCATTCTAACAGTTTAACTGTGTTGCATTTTATTGTTCTTGGAACAACCATAAAGCAATAAGAACTGAGGACATACCATTACTTTTTTGGCTTATCTGAGCTATGCTTGGCTAATTATTATGAGTGCTTAATAGTGGCTTCAGTGTCTCCACTCTTCCTTCAGATCCTCAAACTGTTAATGGATGAGCCACATGCCAAGATGAGCAGCTTTGGAGAGGTCCTGAAGGAGATCGGGGAGTTTGGTTTATTTCAGAAAAGCTTACTTATTGCGCTGTGCATACCCAGCATTTTCCCAGCTTTCGACGTGACAAGCCAGGTGTTTACTGGAATAAGTTTCCCACATCACTGTAACACTGACTGGATTTTGGAGCATGGACCAAACCTAACCAAAAAGAGGCAGAGAAATCTTACCATCCCTGTGGATGAGAACGGAAGATTTGAAAGTTGTAAAATGTTCACCCCTGTGAATCTGGATTTGGAAACGATTGAAAAGTATGGTCTTAACGGGACAACAGGATGCATCAGTGGCTGGGACTATGAGGTCCAACCTGGTGTTTCCAACATTGTGACAGAGGTAAAAATAAAAACAAAAATAATAATGTGCAGTTGAAGCCAGTCTTTTAAATTCATAGTTTAAAAAGATACAAAAGTTGTGTATTTTTTCTTAACCAAAGCCAGAATAAAAATGTCCTTTATTACATCAGCTGGGATTTCCAAAGGTTAGATCTAAGAGATTAACTTATTTTGGTTTTGGAACTTGCTTTGTAAAATGAGTGCACCAACCTCTTGTTTTATTACATTTTTTTTCTACAAAAATCAGACAATGAAATACGGCATGTTTCGCTTTCTTATATGCAGGTGTCTCGTCAGTATATTCAACCTGACAATTTTGGTTTGCGGGCCAAAATGTTTGGACCCTACAAGTCCTAGTTTGCAGTCAAAAGCCCCCTCCTCAATGAAGAAAGGAGATACTTGAAAGAGCAAGATTGTAGTGCAGATACACGTAGGAGTCCTTAATTACTCAAGATATAGTGAGACAAAAATGTAAGTTAAAGGCAATGATTATGTGGGTTTTTTTCATGGTTTATTCAAATATCTGCTGTCAACAGTATATCTGTGTTTCTCTTGCATATTTTGCAGGTTATTCATGTCTATCTTTATATTGTCTGTCCCTTCTCTGTAACGATTGCTCCTTTTTGCAGTTTAATTTGGTTTGTGGCAAAAGTGGTTTAATTGAGGCATCACAGTCCATCTACATGGCTGGTGTTCTGGTCGGTTCGCTGATTTTTGGGGCAATTTCTGACAGGTATTACTTTTCCTTTAAACATCAGCTGATCTGTTGCCAAAGCAGGCTTTACAAATTTAAGATCATTCCAAATCCAAGCCAAATTATGCTGCATTTTTAAAAAATCTCAAACAGGGTTCTGAATTCCAGTCAGTGTTTAATGAACACAAGCTAAAAATGAAAAGGTTGTTTCTAGAGAGTTGTAATCAGCAGATAATATCTTACCTGAGAAAAACATATCTCTGAACATCAGAACTAATCTCAGATTAGATAAGCAGAGCAAAGGTCTTAAATGGGTATTTAATAAGAACACCATTGCAATTCATCCTGAAGACCAAATCAAGTCCATGTCCAATAAAGCCATTTGTTATTGGTAAAGCCAGATTGCCAGCTGAACACAGTTTCTTCAACAGAGTTAATTTCTGCATTTCAGAAATCACATGTAACATTACCTTTACATGTTACCTCAGTGTTTTTTAATTTGAAATTGTCAAGATTATGTCTTGTTTCAGATGTGGACTTGAATTCGTATCGAATTACAGTTTGGCTATCTCTCAGTTCATTGTTTTCTGAACTGAGCTGATTCTAGTCTGCTCTGCATCTTCAAGATCTGAACGAAATTTGAAGAAGTAGTCTTCAATTTTTATGCTTCACAAATCTGCAACAAACTTCCAGAGCACTGTAAAGTTTGTTGCCAAAATACATAGTTCTTTTAAATCAAGGCTACCTTTGATGAATAAAAACTGAATCTTTAAAGTAATATTTAGTCATAGAAATGTAATTGTTTTGTTTGTTTATTAAGTTATGTTTTATGTAAAGAACCTTGCTAAAACGTGCTCTGCAGATAAATTTGAAGATGATACTGGCAAATAATAGATGTATTGCATTTGTCATATTAAAAAGTAGAACACAACCTAGCAAATTTAGAAAGTGTTAAAATCTACTGTTCATCTCTTTAGGTTTGGCAGAAGATTTGGTATCCTTCTTTCAGTTTTCGTCCTGCTGTTGTTCAGCATCAGCACAGCTTTCTCACCAAACATCTACGTTTACATGACTCTCAAATTTTTATGTGGAACTGGTGTTGTAATCATGAACACATTTGTGATGGGTAGGTTCATTGTTTTGTTTCTCCTTTATGTTCAAGAGTATTGCTCTGTGTCCTAATATCAGAAGCAGCAAGATTGGCAAGTTGGTTTTTTTTTGTTGTTTTTTTTTTAAGTCAAACTTTTGAGACTTCAAAATGTAATATCAAATCTATTTTACCACTTTTCAGTGGTGGAATGGACAGATCCTTCAAAATCGGCTCTCTGCACGATGTCCATCATGAGCTTCTTTTCAATCGGACAGATAATTTTATCTGGGATTGCTTATTTGACAACAAACTGGAAGAACATGCAACTGGTGCTCTTTAGCCCTCTTGTCATTGTCCTGGTGGCCATGTTATGGTGAGCAGATGGTATATTATTATTAAAGAAACAGATTTTACACCATAAAATTTAGGGTTCAAACTGAACAATTTTTTTTCTCCCAGTTTTCTTCCAGATTCAGCCCGATGGCTTGTGTCTCAGGGCAAGAAGGAGGAGGCTCTGAAGGAGCTCCAACGGGCCGCCAAAGCTAACAAGAGAAATGTAACAGCGGATCTGCTTGATAAGGTCTTCATCCACAATTAAACTTTAACAAAACCAGATTTAGAAAGTCTTTGAATTGATGTGAACAATTTCCACCAACTCTTTTCTAATTTTTTAGATCAATGTGGAGCCTTCTCCAGACAGAAAGAACATGGTGGACATTTTCCGAATAGCCTACTTAAGAAAGAATACTGTAATCATGGCCTTTAACTGGTGTGCTCTATTTAAAAATGATTCACATCTGTAATCGCTACCAAATAGACATGGTAACTAAATGTATCTGATTCCAGGTTTGCAGCAACTTTTCTGTTTTACGGACTGAGCCTAAATATCGGAAGTTTCGGCCTAAACATCTACCTCACGCAGCTCATCTTTGGCTTCATTGAAATTCCTGCCAACATGGCCGGCTTGACTCTGATTCAACGCTTTGGGAGGAGAATATGTGAAGCAGGTTTCCTGATCTTTGGTGGGGTTTCTTGTTTGGTGGCCATTATTATCCCAAAAGGTAGCTTTAAAGTCATGTCATATATAGTACGTAGTTGCTATAAGGTGTAAAACAGTTTTGCACCTCTATGTTTTGTATCTTGTACCAATTAGATCTTCCAGCAATGGTGACTGTCATAGCAATGCTGGGAAAGTTTGCTGCTACAGCTGCCTGCAGCACAGCCCATGTCTATACAGCTGAATTATACCCTACAGATTTAAGGTAACTTTCTTTCTTCTGCCTTATAGATTTGCTCCACAATCTATAATAATCTCCTCCTAGAGGTTAGCTGCTAAAAAACCATTAGAAAATGCAGTCCCCATTGAAACTGCCATTTGTATCTGGTCTAAGGTTGCTAGTAAAAGCATAGCAAGATCTAAAAATGTTATAAAGGTAGAAGAAACATAGCAATGTAACCAAACCTGCACAAGAAGTCTTTTAAATACCTCAAGACATTGATTCAAAGTAGAAATTAGATCAAGACAGTGATGAAACATATCTCTGTTTCTAATGCAATCATGTACACCGAGGAAGATGGAGATGCAAAATAATTAACCACAGTTGCAATTCAATAAAATACAATTACAGGAATATTTAGGAAGATGTCATTTTTATGTATTTATTTTACCAGAACTGTCTCTCTAATGCACAAACCCATAGGCATTCTCCACCTTTTCAATTAGCTAAATCCTCTGAATACTTTGTGAGTGACATGCAGAGTTTGCATAAAACATAGAAGCAGTGAATGGAAGCAGATGAAAGTCTCAATTTTCCATATGTGTTGTAATGAGTGCACATTTTATCCATGAGGGTTTATAACCACTACAGCAATGTAGCTGTAGTACTCAAACTGTATTTCTTCTATAGTATAGTTTGAGAGATGGCAATTTAAAAAAGAAGGTTTCTGGTCCTCTTGCTCTACCATATCATGAAATGTGTGTTTTGTTTTGTTTTTTAGCTCTAACTGCATCATTTTGAAAGTTAGCTATTCTCAGTTTGAAGCACATATGTAGTAAACTAACAGCACAACCCCACAACTGTACATGTATGCAAACATTTTGATAAAAAGAGTTTTCTTGATTGTTTCTCAAATAGCAGAAAGTAAATAACGATCACTGGAGGTGGTCATGACTTCCCAGTGTTTCTTTGGCACCTTTTGGAATGTCAGGAAACAAAGTGCGTAAAACGGTTATTAGAAGTGCATTGCCACAAACTAAATAATTTCTTTCATCCTGTAAATATGGGTGCAATAGTAAAAGTCTCATGCCTTCTGAAGGAAAATAGGCAACATTGGAATTATGAAATTTATACTTTCAAATAAAGAATCCTTTATCAAGTCAGGTCCGAACTTTTACCATACTGCAAAGTACTGTGAAAGTTTGCAGTAAGGAAAGCCAAGTATAGAAAGGAGGACACTTTTTATGCTTTGTTATTTATGGCTTTGATAACATCAAAGAAAAGTTTTCAGTCATAAATATTTGAACAGCTGTGCCATGGCGCTGTGACCTTAAAACTCCATTTTGTTCTCAAAACTCAACCAATTAAAACAATAACTCATTCTAAAAATCAATAAAGCAAGAATGGTTTTAGAAGTTGTCTTGACTACCTAAATATTAGTAGAATTATTTTATGCAAATGTTCCAAAGAACAATTATTCTGAATATCTTTCAATATGTGGAACTTAATAATGCAGACTTACAGTAGCTGTAAACAGCTTTGATTTGGTCCAGTTGTTCTTTTTTGTAGACATAGTGGTGTCGGCTTCAACTCCATGTGTGCTCGTGTGGCTGGCATACTCTCACCACTGGTCAGGCTCTTGGAGGTCTACCATTACAGTGTTCCCATGGTGGTGTACGGCCTCATCCCAATGGCTGCTGGCGGTTTCTGCTTGCTACTGCCCGAAACACTCAATGTTGAATTTCAGGAGGTCACTGTGATCGGGTAAGCTGAATACAACAACGAAAATTTTTGTAAGTAATGCAATTGATACATGAAAGTCTAACTTTATGGCATATGCTCCTTTCCTGTTTTTTTGTAGACATAGAAAAAATGGACCACTGGATGACCAACGTTGCACTGAAGACACTGTCAAGAGTTCATAAACTGTAATGTTATCTTGGTTGTCTTATGCCAGCCTAACCATGCTTTAAGCTTCTCCACTGTCTACAGTTTCTTTGTCTTTGTGATTGTTCAATAAAGTGCTCTAACAAACCTCTGAGGTCTTCACAGAGCAGCTGGATTGATACTGGTGATTTTATAGCATTTGGTTGGATATTAATTTGTGAGACTAAAGTAGAAGGGGGCTAGATAAAAATGCTACCCTTTTCTGATTCGTTATAAAAAATACCTAAAAACCTTTTCTGTGGCCTACTTCCTAAAATCCCAATAAAAACATGAACATTGTGAGAAAACATACAAAAGTCAAAGAGATACAAATACTTTTTCAAGGGACTGTCTTTAGATGCAGTTTAATGCTGTGTTCAAGTTGTACTCAGAACTGGGAAATTTCAACTTTCCAGTCAAAACCATTCAACTGGAAAGCCCTAAAATTTCCCACTGGGAATCTGGGAGCAACTCCGATTATGCCCAGTTATGACTCATAACTCCAATATGGCCGTTCCTTGCATCAACAGTAGTAAGATGTGATAAATTCATATTTATTATACAAGACACACAAGAGAGTCTGTCTTAAATCAGTGTTACATGTAGTGCCTGCAACTCTAAACTGAACAAATTAAAAATGGTGTTTGCTATAGTTTGGTTTCTGTCAGTTCTAGAAACAAGAGTGAACAAAGCAAATTTCTCTTTATAATGGCCCATAATTAAATTTTATTTAATAGGAGCCATGGTTTAAAATTTAACCAACTTTGGCTCTTTATGCTTTATGAAAAATTTAATCCTATTTGATGATTGCTCTGAATATTGCCACATTCTACAAACAAATGATGCAATTTTTCCAGGGGAAAAATTTTGAAAAACAGGTCGTTATATATATATATATTTTGTCAATCTGTCAGCTTAATGTCACGCACACAGACTCGTTGCCATGGCAACCAATAAACAGCATCAGGAATTGACACAAAAAACCCCCACAAAAATATTTACCACACAAAAAAAGGACGTACAAACACCAAACAGAACATTCTGTCTGTTGCAGATTTATGTTTCTGAATTTCCATTTTGCGATCATTAGGAAGTGATCGCCTGAACACTAGCGGTGGTTGATTAGCCATCTTAAACACCTGCACTTCTGATTATCTGTTAGAAAATGTATGTGGGTCGCCTTATTTTTGTTTTAATTGAACCAAAATACTGCGAACTACGCAGCAAGAGTACATGCTAAATTAAACTAGCATAACTAACCTACTCTCCACTTTCTTTATATATATATATATATTTTTTATTAAAGTGTGACGTTAGGCTGACAGACTGGGGAAAACAATACAATCACCCGTGTGACGGCTGGAACCTAATTATAGAGTCCGTGTTAGCACGCCCGCACATACGTACAAACCTATCCACAACCGCTAACTTACATTTTGTTGCAGTTTGGGCTGGTGCGGTTCATCGTGGGTGCACACGCGGTGTCCCTGCTTTCAGCTTAACGTTCATCATAACCTGTTATTTTTAGTTTCAAACATTTCCCGGCTCTATTTTTCAAACAGGATCGTTTCCGGATTGTGGCGCACCGGGAGAGAGTTACGTGATGTGGTGATGTCATCAGAATGTGCTGGGTGTCTTCTATTAAATTGAGGGTTGTATTTTGATTATAAGTTTATTTATTTTTCTCTTATTATTAATTATTATTAATTATTATTATTATTATTATTATTATTATTATTATTTTGTATACTTTAAGAGTTTATTTGAGTTAGAAGTAATTACTTAGTTTTTTGGGGTTTTCTTTTTAATTGTTTGCTTGATTGGACCTTCTGTGGGCGGAGCCTGTGGCTTTAAAAGCAGGGCTCTGCTCCACAGGGAGGCAGTCTGCAGCTAGATTCCAGAGAAGTCACACTGAAGGTGATGGACTATGACACTGAAGGTACTGCTGTTTGTCTGATTTTAAATTTGCCTTGGATGTCCTTTGTACATATTTTGCACCTGATATTTGTCACCTGAAGAAGAAATTAATAAATTTCACTGAAGTGATCTCCGGCCTTGGCCAGTCATTCTTTGGTTGCCCAAGTTATAAGAGAACCCCGTCACAACCCGTTTTTCTACATTTTCCCTGGACTAATTGCATGATTGAACATGGCAATATTCAGATCAATCATCAAATAGGGCAAAATATTTCATAAAGCATATAGGAGCCAATGTTTGTTCAATTTAAACCATGGCTCCTACAGCAAAGTAAAATTAAAGTATTGGTCAATATAAAAAAGAAATTTGCTTTGTTCTCGTATCTTTACAGAACTGACATAAACCAAACTATTTACAGATTCATATGCAAAGATAATATATATTTTACATGTCCAAACATCAGCATCTCAGCTTTAAGCCACATTTTATAGAATTCAGTAACATCGATGGTCACTTTACTCACCAACTGCCCCAACCAGACCCAAAAAAGGTTTTTGCATCTTTAATATTTGCTATACTAAAGCAAATATACTCAGCAAATACAGACTCATTCCATAAATTAGAATATGACTGAAAATTTCCTTTGTTAGTAATCCCATCACCAAGTGAAAGACATTATATAGATTAATTAGATGTTTTAACATATTTATATTTTGTAGTATGTTTAATACCTGCTAAAAGGTTATTTCCGAAAGGTTAATTAGACAAGCCTGACCAGGACATATATCCTAATTTATTGAATAAGACTGTATGGCAGTCACATGCAAGTTTTGGCATTATTCATTATTCTTAGCACTAAAAAAGAAAAGGTCTTCCAGTAACTGTGAATACATCAGCTCCCCCCTCGTTACTCATTACTGCCCAGGTCCCCTTCCTCCCGTTTTCCTCTTTGTCCCCACCAACTTGCAATACAAAATTACACCCTTGCTGAGCGGACTTGCCATTTATGTTTTACAAAGGAATTTTAAAAAGCATTACCTGTCTGTTAATGCTTTGAATACAACGTCTATGTAACTTGGCATATGTGCCGAGTTACATAGATGAAGGCACATAAAGAGAAAAAGGTGCAGGAAATATTGGTGGGGACTGTCCCCTGCCTGCCAGAGTTGGTGGGGACATGTCCACACCAGTCCTTCAGGAAGTTACGCCTATGGTTTAGGCTAATTAGTCTCTTAAATTTACCTCTGTCACTCACTAACTTTGGACATACAAAAAAATCCAAACTGTTTCTTTCTAGCACACGCTCATTAATGGCCTCATTCAATGTCCTCCAGCCCTCCATTTCTATTTGAAATAGGCTTCTTCAAAACACCAAGAACTAAACAAAAAAAAAAAAAGTGTGATTATATCACCAAGCTGAACACAGCAACTGCATTTAATCAGATTTTCAATTTTACTGATATTTATTGGTGCTCTCGTGGAAAATACAGTGGTGAAAATGTAAAAAATAACGTCCAATAATACTATCAGTTTGGAGGGAAAAACTCTAGGAAAAAGGCTTTTCTACCTTGGCTCCCGGAGTTAGCAGTCACTGTAAGCTGTTTACTACTACCTGCAGGGGCAGTGGCTCTACCTCACCCCGTAGTGATCGACTCCTTGCAGCTGCGCAGCACCGCCATTGCCCTGCTTGGATCTCTGAGTAGCTGCCTCTCAGACTGCCAAGATCTCATCGTACTCTCAGTCTCTTATACTCTTTGTCAGTTTCTAATAAGAATGATCGATCAGCCATCATCATCATGGGAATCCTCACTGTGCCCAGACTGCGGCTGCGGGTTTCCCCCTCTTCGTTTTCCAGCTCAAAACAGAGCTGCGTGTTCATTCTTCAGGTTATCCTTTATATGCAGAACAGAAACCACTAAGCTAAAAACAAATTACGAAGTGGATGCCACTAGTCGCTCCGATATCCAAACTTTGCATTAATTTTGCAATCTTACTGCTTTTGCCGCTACTCCATTCCGCTTCTCTTTCACGGTTACTTGCGCAACTTTACTTCATTTCTTAGCAACAAAATACAGTCCATCGTTATTTATTGAAGATTTGAGATTTCCAAAAACAAAGGAATCTAAAAAATATATATAAAAAAACTGTTTCATATGCAATACACAAGTTCTTCAGACTGGGTTAATAATGCAAAACTTGCTTTTCCAACTGTTTACAATTAAGTTTTTATTTATCAGCTGTAAGAAACAAAGATGAAAAAGCATGTGAGAGAGACTGTAAACGGCCCCCACCTGGGGTTTAATGAGCGGCGTTGACAATTCTTTAAGATTTTTGGAAACTCAAAGTGATTTAGAACTTATGTTCAAAATTTTCAAGGACATTGACATTTTCCAGTAGGAAATTGTGAACAAACATCATACTTGACAAATTGTTGCTGACATCAAGGCCTTCAAAAGTATACAACCATTTGCTGACATCAAGGCCTTCAAAAGTATACAACCCCAAGCCAAGAACCAATCACCACATTTGAGGAACCTACAATCATTTCGTGAGATAGAAACACAAGGCAGAGTGAAACAGCATGAAAATAAAACCAAATGACATTATTTGCATCCTCGGGTTTAAGTCAAGTACTTATTTTCAGCCCTGTTAAATTAAATGTTAAATTCAGAAACTAATACCAGACAGTGAGAAGAGTTCAGCTGCTGCACTTTCACTTCCAACTAAATAGAACAAAACAAAAAAATGTCAAGAAGGCTTTTGGATTTTTTTTTCTGGTGATAGTCTGAATTAACTGGAGTTCTTCAGAGCACAGTTTTAAATATCAGAAGTATAAATCAGCTCATTTAAATGTGTAAAAGCCAAAACAGAAGAACCATTGTAAATTTTTATCTGTAATATGGGTCATATGGGCAGTTGCCCATGGGAGCAATGGAAAAGGGGCATATATATAACATAACTTATCTGTCAGTTGCACCCTAAACAAGTTTTCTATTGCTTTTACACATATTAAGTCAATATGAAGTTGGTTGGCCCCCATTGATGCTGAGGATAGCAGTACTGGGTTTTGTTCTTTATGAGGAACTGCAATTAATCATATCCTGTACTAAGACTGATAGATACTTTTATTTCAGTTTGATGGAAAAGAGTGAGATTGCTCAGGCTGACATTTGTGCAAGAACCATCACTAACTCAGCATAGTGTTTCTTTTTAAACAAACGCTTGTATGTTAGTTGAGAATTTGCATTTTTATTTATCCATTGACCTTAATAATCAATTAATTAAGCAAAGTATCAAGAGTTCATCAAGATGCATGTAAACCATAAAGCCTTCGATTATTATAGTTTAAGTTAATCTGATGTATAAAGTCCATTGCTTAAAACAGGCAAAACATGACATGATATATATCTATATAGATATATATATAAAAACCACACTTTGAACTTTTGACACGTTTAGGACAAGAATATTTTATACCTTTAAATCCAATTTTGTAACACTGTGACACAAAGTTCCTGATAAATTAACATATTAAAACTGCGCATTACTCAGTTGCATGTGCCAGTTGAGCTGAAATTGCAAACAGAACCAGGTTGTTTTGCTGTATTTAAACTAAAACTGTGGAGGTAACTTTCTCTACTGTAAATCTTTGTCATTTTCATATATAGTATGAAAATGAGATGAACTGCATAAATCATCTTTGATGTACCATTTTGAAATGTAAATAGTAGCAGTTATATATTTTTTCAAAACTCTCGAGTCATGGCTGCCTCATTTCTTATCAGGAACAAACGTCTTGGTCTACTTAAAATAATTTCAAACCTAAATCTGCACATGAAGTCAGTTTCTCAAAAGTAGGCCAGTTTTTAAATTTGCGTGGGTGTTTTCAGAGTAGCAAAGCCGTAATCGTTGTATGTCGTTTTGGAAAGGGCTCCTAAGAAAAGATTTTGCATTCTAATTCTAGAGGAAGTAACCATTGTAGAAATGAAATGTCATTCATCATTTGCAACTTTTGTGGATTAATTTTGCATAAGTAAAAATTCTTGCAGTGAAATATTTGTTAATTTACTCCTTACACTGATAATAGGAATGCAGAAGCTAAGATAGTTAGCTGGAGAGTTAAGCTAATAAAATATTTCCTTGTTGGCCATTTTGATTGATCACTTTTCAATCAGTTTGAGGCGCAACTGTGGCAGCAAAGCTAACATTTGTAACTCAAACAGTTCATACAGATGGGATGTGAGTTTTAAACATACAATGCAAAAAAAAATGTATAGCAAAAAAATATGGAACATTATTTCACATAGCTATAAAGCTAGAATTACATGTTCAAAATATGGTAGGCCCAAATTTGTTCCCATATCACCTCTTTTCAAAAATTACACCATAATTTTATACTATTAAGAAGAGAGAGAGTTTAGGGCTAAGAATCACCAAAAGACAATGGTGCTATAATCGGTAATACAAACTAAAGACTGAAAAAATAAAATAAAATCATATTTTGGCATTACTTTATTTTCCATCTCATCAGCACTCATAAAAGAAAGAAAGGTAAAAAGTTTGGCATCAGCACTTGAAGCCACGTTTGTGCATTTCAAACGACACAATGCTCCACATGGGGGAAGAGGAGGCGTCTCCTAAACGTGCATTCAGTAGTTCTTGTGATTATAAGGCATTGTTACACTTATCAGGATCATCGGGATTTGAGGGTGTTGGATC
Organism: Alfaro cultratus; assembly: GCA_903066825.1. Taxonomy (NCBI): domain Eukaryota; kingdom Metazoa; phylum Chordata; class Actinopteri; order Cyprinodontiformes; family Poeciliidae; genus Alfaro; species Alfaro cultratus. Next base: position 140,674 of record CAEFZX010024030.1, on the reverse strand, counting down.
AGATTGTGCAAATGCATCACATATTAACGAGAGAATAACAGGATGAAGGGACCAGAATGTTAAATGAAAACATTTGTCTTGTAAATGCTCAAATCCTTCTACGATACACTGTAAACTTTGAGCGATTCTCACACTGTATGTTCTGATACTACGGCTGACCACCTATTTCAACAAGGTGGTATTGTATAATCCTATGAGTAGCAAAATGGTACTATTTTCTTTGGCAGTAGTGGTTTCTTTACAGCCATGGAAAGAGGAAAAAATGCATTAAACTATTTATTTATTTTTTTTAATTTTCACATTTTTTAGGCAAGTCACGGTTCCAGGTAGAACAACAGTTTAACTAATGCTGAGCTGAGCGAAGCCCATCAGCTTGATGTCATCTGGTATTTCAGATTCCTCCACCCCAGAAGCCTGTGAAGAGATCAAAATCAGTCAGGAAATATTCACTAAGTTGGACTATTTCAGTTTTAATAAGTACACATGTGTGCTCCTTCGAAGAAAAAACTTGGAGGGAAGATTTGTAATATTCCCACTATGTTTCAAAATATGTTGATGAGGTTTTAGCAGCAATAAGGTTCATCACAAAACAAGAGGTTTAAACTACTATTCTTGGAAAATCTGGGAGGAAAAAATTCTCCTTGTTGGATGAATGAAGTATCGTTACTGTAATAATGCAGTTGATAATACTACCAACATGGGAAAGAGGTTTCACTCACCAGTTTGAATGTTACATTTTTATGGGCTTGAGGCTCATCGACTATCTTCTGCAAATTTGCAGCAACTGAAAGAGAAATTAAGTTTCAGCAAAAAGAAATGAATAAAATGATCTTGGAAAAGAATGTAGATGTAGAATGGCTTCACTGCCATTTTTGTATGAAGACCTTACACTGGAATTATTCTTTGCTTTTAAATGCAGTGTTGCTTAGCAGCATAACTTAAACCCTTACTTCTGTACTTCTTTTTGGATCTTTAGCCCCTCTTGCACTGCACCGGGTCGACCCGGGCCAAGCAGGGCCGATCGTTTTTGTATTAGCACTTCTAGCCCGGTACTACCCCGCTTCCTGGAACCCCGAGAGCTGTGGTTCCAATTGGGCCGGCCAGACCGGGCCGGTTTGGAATTAGCTGCTGATTGGTTCATTGGCTGTGGGGGCGGGACAAAGATCAGATCTCTGGATCAGAGGAGCTCTAGACTTTCTCGATGCCTGTCATTTCAATATGCTGCATCAATAAATTACCGTCATAATCTTTTCTTACCCTACACTGGGATTACAATCGCCTCTTCAGCTAAAGATTTTAATGGTAAATGTAAATAACATTTCTCCAATTGAACAGATCAGAAGTTGGTAAGGCTGTGAACCAGGCGATTTCCGCATTTTGTGTCGCTCCAGCCGGGAAATCCCGCCTACCGCAGCGGTAGGTCAGCAGGCCGAGAGTCCAGCTCAGACACGACATTCAGATGAGATGGTTTTTTTTTCTTTGTTAAATGTAAAGCTGAGGTAAATGTTTGCCTCAGCTTCCTCGCTCATATGCGCATACAGAAAAAATGGGACGGGAGACCCAAGAAGTAAACTGTTCTGCGGTCACTGGAGAGATCGCCTGGGTAGCGTTAGCAATAATTCGATTTACGTGATGTATCCTGCTCAATGCAAAATGACCAGAGCCATAGCACTAATAGGACCGGGTCGAACGGAGCCGGGCTGGGCCAGGCTGGACCCTGCAGTGCAAAAAGGGCTTTTGTGTTAACATCTGAGGAGCTGCTGGGTAAAAACATTTTTGAAGTTCTGTACAAATAATCAGTGCTAATATATAGATTTCTTAAACCCCAAAAACAAGCTGTTGAAGGGCCAAAGGGCTGGTATAATTGGACAGCAATCAACACTTTTAACCATGGCATATTGCTTAATCAACTGAGCGACATCGGAGATGACAAAAATCACATGCAGGGTATCTCAAGGCTCCATCTTGGTTTCCCTCTTGTTTAACATCCACATGCTAACATTAGCTCTGATTGTAGGAAAGATGAGTTAGCAGAATTACCCAGATGATACACAGCTCAACAGTACAGTATCACCATGTGTCTTTGAACCCATTCAAGCATTGGGTATAGGCATAGCGTGAATTAATGCATGGATTTGCCATAACCTTCTTCAGTTGAATAAAGACTAATACAAATTGTTTAACACAAGACTAATGTCCCAGAAAGATCTTCCATAACCTCATTCAGGAGTTTATCTTTAGTCAAATTGATTATTGCAACAGTGTCTTCATGGGTCTGAATCAGCTGTCTGATCAAGTCAGCTTATAAAAGTACATTTTATAAGCTAATAAAATATACTTTTATTAGCTTATAAATCACTGAATGGTTTAGTACCAAAATACATTTAAGATCTGTTATCATAACAGCCTCCCAGACCATTGATGTATTTGGGTTCAAGTCTACTTTCCATCCCCAGAATCAGAACCAACCATGGAGAAACAGCATTCAGGTTTCTACTCCACTAATCCATCATAAACTTCTAAAACTGATGAAACACTAAGTTCATTTAAATCAAGGCTAAAAACCCATTTGTTTGGTGTTGGCTTTGATTAATAACTAAAACATTATTAGTCTGTATTCAAATTTTTCTTCTTTTTGCCACTACAATGTACTCCTTTATGTTTTCATCATGTAAAGCACTTCAAATGACTCCAAGGATAGATATTCGGTGGCTAATAGATAATTTGAAAATCTAACTAAATAGAAATAAAAACATTTTCATTCAACATAGGTTTTCTTTTATTTCTTATATGTTCCCTGAATGAAAAAAAAGAAAATTGTTGCATAGTTAGGGACTGACAGCTCTAAAAGGAAGCCACATCCTGTGGGACAGCAAGAATAAATGAGTTTATATTTTTGGACGACCACCGCTACACAAGGTTCCTACACATTTTTATTTAAGGAATCTTAGACTTGTCTAAAATACACCTTTCCTGTGTTTCCACCCTAAATTATTAAAAAACTATGAATTAATGGAAGTTGTTCGTACAGTAGACGCTCTTTAAATATGAAACCTGAAAAGATGAGGGGCCCAGACAAGAAGGAACAAGGAAGAAAGGAACAGAACAAGGACAGAAAGAAGAATATAATGTCATTTTTAGACAAAGAAAGAGAATAAAGTGTGGAAATAATGAATAAAATTCTATACTTTAATATTGTGTAAAAAGCCTGGCTATGGTGGACTTGCAATACACATACAAAACAAAGCTATTCAGGGTTTGCTGGTTTTTATTTATACACGTCCGTTAAGTTTTCTACAAAATTTGACATCTTTCTAGATTGCAGGTCAAGTTCAAAACCTTGATCTGAAAAGGTCTAAAGGAAGAGGAACCAGTTAAGTGGCCTTTTGCCACACTCCTGAATCAGAGACCAACATCTGCACTGTTATAATTCAAGAAAAGTAAAACAAATTAAATAAATAAATTAAAATAAGTGATAGCTTTATCTGCAGAAGGCTTAGTGACAGCATGCAAAAGAACCTTGTTTACAGCAGATCAAAAACTAATTTTTAAATCTTTAAACAAATTTCTAAGAATTTAAAATGACAACCAAAGACAGAAATATTTTGCTGACCTCACCTATTACTAAGTCCCTCCCGTCCACCAGACCAGCTGACACCAGCTCTTGGGACACTCCATCTGCTGTGTCTGAAAAAAGCCATAATATTAGGCAATTCCCACACTGCTTAGCGTGAGGGTATTGATGCAGCACAGAAAGGAACATCTTGTGACACTCATAGGAGGGGGTCAACAAGGACATGACTAAAGAAAGAGAATTCCACAATATAAAAGAAACGATCAGACAGGAATCTAGCTTCTCTGAGTCGTTTGCAAAAATAAACTACACTTACCTCTTCCTGGCATAAATTCAAAGCGGATGTCATTCAGCTCCTTCTTTGAATTTCTGATGAGAAACAAATTATAAAAAATTAGGTGTGAAAAAAAAAGCATTCACAAGATGTTAAATACAAACATATGCCCCTAGAATGAGTTTAAAAGATGTACCTTAACCTTAATACCAAACTAATGGGAGTGTTAATATCTCCCGAGGCAGCCGGGATCTGTTGAAACAAATTAAAAAAATTAATTTGAGTAAAACTAAGCCAGTAAATGGAAACCCATCTAGTTCACTTTTATTTTTGGTGACATTTTAAAAGTTTCCTCAAAATTCACATGACAAGTAGATGGAAGCATAGATACAGATTCAATAAGGAGGACTGGACCAAAATTCCAACTTCTGAAAGGATATCCACATGCTTGCTCCAAGTCAAATTGTTTGAAAGCAGTGCTACTTAGTAAGAAGTAAATGTAAACTCAGAAATTCGAAAAAAGTGGTAAAAAGTTAAAAATAAATAAATGAAAACGTCTCATTTAAAATTAACTTGTAATAATCAAAAAAAATTCAGATTTTTTTGTTAGTGAGAATAAAACGTCTTTTTTGTCCCTCCAGAGTATGTAAATGTCTTCTTTCAACTCTACTAAAAGTTCCACAAAAACAAATAAAGTTGAAAATAATAAACTTACAATGGTAAGCTGGGGGAGACTGACCTGAGTGGGAACACCAGCAGAAGCAGGAACACTGAGTGAGGGGGATGCAGCCTGGGCGGGGGGTTGAGTGTTGACTTGCGTTGGTTGCAGTAGATGTTGGCCTGCAGCCTGAGGTAGTTCAGCCTGACCTGGAGGCATTGGCTGGAGGTGACTACTTAAAGGCTCAGGAGTCTGGAAAAGCTGAAAGAGGTTCATTTGGTTGATCCTCTCAAATACATTTTTTCACAAACTTAAAACTCAGACCATATCGACTTTAGCAGGTAAAACGTAAGGATTTCCTCCATTTTCCCATGAAAACTCAAATAAATCTTTTTAAACTTACCCCTGAATTCTGGGGACCTTCCTTCACTCTTGGTGACTGTTGATGACAGATGGAAGAAGCGTCAGAAGAAATTTAAGGAGACAGATTTTCAGAAGTAAGCAGAACGGCAACAATAACTAGTAAACATATTAAAACGGATCACTCGTTTACTTTCCTCAAGGACGTGTCCATTGGGCTTACATTTCCCTTTTCCAACTACAGTGAAGTCAAGTGAATATTTATTGATGGCTATAGAGATTTTATTGCCAAAAATTAAAGGATTTGATTATTTTATTGTTGAAATCCTTTCTAATAACATGACAATCTTATTTTACTTTCTACTTGAAAATCCAAACCTGTAAACGAGTGACGGCACATCTTGCACAATTAGATTTAGTAGAAGAAGCAGAGCAGAAGTATTAAGTGGGATTAAAGAAGCAAAAAAGTGATGGATATGGGTTCAAATTGATTTTCTGGGGGGAAAAAAAGTCCAGTTGAACCTATGAGGCACCTTAAGGCTCAGAAAATAAACATTTTTGCACACTTTGATTGATGCCCAATGTAACCACATATTTTTCATAAACTGTAATCACTTACTCTAACACTTTCCATTAATAACTAGTAAATGTAACCCTCTGTCTTGAAAGGAAAACAGTTTTAGGTGTGATCACTCCCCTAGACCACCAGGGCAGAGGAGCTTCTTCAAATAATGTTTCAATGGAGGCCTTAATCTCTTATTGCAAAATGCAACGCAATACAAAAAAAGTTAACCACCAAAGAGACGATCTTGATAAGTTGGCATTAACATAAAAAGTGGAGTGAATGTGGCTAAGCTAAAAGACATGTTTGACAGGTGAAAAATAATAAGGCATGACATTTTATGACAAAAAGCACATAAAGTTCCCAAAACAAATAAAAAAATACATATCTATGAATAGGTCTGAAGTTAAAAACATTAAAAAAAAATAAAAAAAAAAAACATTATGAAAATATTCATGTTTAGGTCTGAAATAGCTCATTAAAAGGTGCCTCAAAGGCTAATCAAACTGAAAAGAGTAAGGGGGAAAAAGCATTGTGGGCTAAATGAAGGCAAACTGATTCGACCTTTGGGAACACTGCTACCTGTAAAAGGATGCAGATCTAATATTAAACTTAAAATCAATGGCAGGAATTCCAGTGTGCCAACATGTTACCACAAATAAAGATTGATTGGGAATAAACTGGTCAGAGGCCAATGTATTGCTTAAAATTATTGTAAAGATAAGTAATTTGCTGCTCTCATTAAATTTAGGCAGTGTAAAAACAACAGTGATGGAAGAGAAAAAGATGTAGAAATACAGATGGCTTCCAGGACAGGAATCTCTCACTGGCAAACTATTTAATCTATCCTACACTCTATTACTAGAATTGATTGTAAAGAGCTCAATGCCTGCTGGTATTTCTGGAAGAACCAAAAGAAATGTATTTGTTGAACAGAACTAAACTACATTTTCAGCATGAGCATCTGTAAATGCACTGTCCAATCTGATTGTGTAAGTAGTTTTTCCCCACAATCCATGGATGGACCAATGGCTAAGCATTCACTTTTGCTTTTGTTTATAAATGCCACACAACTAAACAACCATTTCACAATATTAATTCAACATCTTGGTACTTAAGAGAATCAAATGCAAGCTTTCAATTAAACTTCTAACTTTGAGGGACTAGGAAACATATAACAACAACAACCAAAAAATACACACACACGCACACAGAAAGGTGCCTTTTTGTGAAAAACAATTTAATCAGTTGTTCAAGATTTTGACGATACATTAAAAACCTGCAACTTTTCAAAGGTTCTAGCTTGTAACAGAAACAGCAGGAATCTGCAGTGTCTGGTAAAAGTATTAACACCCCTTGTACTTTTATATTTTGCCACAATAAAAGCACAAAATTCAATGCATTTTAATCAGATTTTATGTTATAAACCAGCACAAGGAAGAGGATATTTGTTCTTCTATTGTAGCTCTGGCTTTGTCCTGCTGCAGGGTGAACCTCTAGACTACCCGAGGCAGAGGGGGTCCAGTTAAAACTTATACCAAGTGTTAATGTGGGCCTGTGACTTATGCCAAGTTTAAACTACACAAAAGTGGATAATAATTAGGCAACTTTTGAAAGTGACTGGTTGCACATGATTTTATCAGAGAAAAGAGGGAGAAACCTTTTGAAAAAAACTTACATCGGTTTTCTCCATCTTTGTAATTATGGGCTATTTGTACTGGTCTGTTAATTTAAAGCCCAATAAAATACTTTAAAAGGTTTTGAGTAGACAACAAAATGTTTGAGCAAATCAAGACACCTGCACAGCTATCTCACTCTAATGGCGGTTGACTATCTTTCCTGTCTTTCTTAGCTGTGAGGGCCAACATGTGAGAGTCCTTCCTTGTTGGGGCAATGCCATCTGTATTTCTGTGACAAGTGAACAACCCTGGATGTAGGCAGCTCGAGTGGGTGGGCGAAGCGCACTTGTCGCCTCAGGGCACTAACAGGCTTCACCTGCTGCTCCTTTGCGTCAAAGACAACATACAGAGAGACTCACTGGCGAGACAATGGACGAACATGCTACTGCACAGTCACAAGGATGACAACTTCATCAGAGTACAGCGATTAAGAGACATGGCATGTGGAGTAATAAAAAGTGTTAATGTGTGCCTGTGACAGAGAAGGAGGTAGGGTTTAACTCACTCTTAAAGCTGCGACAGCTGCTTTGCCTTCCTCGCTTTCTTCATCGAGCTCGTCATCACTCCATTCCCATTCGCCATCCTCCGTTTTATGGAGTCGGCCACTGGAACCAGGCACTCGTCGTACCTGACACAAGAACACAACTAAGCTTGCCTGCTGATGATTTTATAAAGGGCAAGCAGCAAATCCATTGCTTTGCCTTACCTTTTTAGATCTCTCTGTTATTGTGGGAGCCCTTAGGATCAACTTCTCGTGCAAGTACTCATGGGTCTGAAAGGAGAGAGAATTGCTATTTGCTTTAAAATAATGAATGACAAAGTGATATCTAGTACTGTTCACACAAGATTCTTCAGCTGAAAATTGTATTTAACAAAATCCCCCAGGTTGTATTTGGACTGAATATTTTGTTATACAAATGAATTTCTCACAGTTATTGAGACAAGAATCACATTTGTTTTCTTCTGTCTGAAATAATCCCAAAAGAAGAAATGCTCTCATTAAAAACATGTATCTAGGGCATCCCTTGTCCACCCAGACAATACAGCCAAAATTAGAAATAAGTGAACGCAAGGTGATGCAGCAAAACTAGTTAATGAATTTCTTGTTTCTAGCCTGGAATGTCTTTAAAAGGCCTGAGATTTCAGTAAAAACCCAGCTGATATAAAATAACAAAGCAAGAGTTATGAAAATGTAAAAAAAAAAAGAAGAAAAAAAAGAAGAAGCTATATGTGCCATAAGAATCAACTTCCTTTATCTTATTTTAAAGATATGAATGTTCCCAACAAAATACAGGTTCACTGCTTGTTCTTGGAGTTAAAAAAATAAATAAATAAACACTTACTTTTGCTTTGCTCTGAAAGAATTTATTCTTCAACAACTCTGATGACGTTGGCCTGAAAAACACCATATGTAAGAATAAGACCTACGGACAGCTCTGTAAAATACTATGACACATAAAACCAGTAAATTCAAAAGTAATAAAATGACAACTATAAGCTTCTTTCCTTTTTATGTACAAGCCAGAGTAAATCCACTATTGTTAATTAAGTACCACATTCTGCTTTATAAAAGAGCTAACTAGAACACCGCAAAAACAGATTGATGTGGACTGGAAGCTTTTCTAAAGAACTATGTGTTGTATACGACTTCCTCACAGCAACACACCGTTTCTCTGGTTCCTTCTGTAAACACTGGGAGATCATCTTCCTGAAAGATTTGCCATATTTCTTCACCATCTCCTTATCTGTCACACCAGTGTCCAGAGATGGTGGGTCATTCTGCAGTGTCAGCATCAAGACCTGAAAACACCAGAAATGTTTTTAACGGCTAATATTCTTGTCTTTATTTTTTTTATATAAACAGACCATCCCAGCAGTGTCCTTACCTTCATTGGTGGGTATTTATGATAAGGTGCGGCTCCAGTGGCAAGCTCAATAGCTGTGATCCCAAAACTCCAAATATCGGCTTTGAAATCATATCCCCTCACCTGAGAAAGCAAATAAAGCACTTAGTAAAACTGTAACTGAAAAATGTGTAGTACTCTGCAGCGACAAAAATGTAAAAGAACAGAAGGAGGAGAGAGACACGTGTCTTCTAGCTGAAAATAAAACCACTATTTTGAGCGGTATGAAGGTTCGCTATACCCTCTGTGCTGGTGACAAAGTGCTCTTGATACACCCTTGAAAATAGAATAGACAAAATAATGAGAAGTTACTTCTTGAAGCAGTTTAATGCAATGAATAAAGAGAATGAAAGCCCCCAAGTGAAGGAAGCAGGCACTACAAATTGATCCACAAATAGGCTTACCCTCTAACTTGTGATGTTCAGATCACTATTTCTTTGAATAAAATTACAAAATATTAACACAACATAAAAAAATAATAAGAGAAGTTTTTTGCTGTATTTATAATGTTTTTAGGTTCACGTGAACTATTATGAATTACTATTTGTTGTAAACCTTTTATACAGTCCGCTGTGACTTTTTATTTTTTACATCACTGTGTCAAACAATTTAAACCCTTTGAAAAATCTGTTCACCCCTTCACCTGTGGTGGTGCTGCACCAAGAACTCCTAAAGGAAACAACACAAAAGCTCTGAAGAAGTCATGAGCACAACTTCCTCATTCACAAAATATAAACAAAAATGGCATGGTGTCAGATTTTAGGATTTCTCTTTGGTAAAAGACCCCAACCTATTTCTCCCGCTGGCGTTAAACTCTTGCGTTTGTTTAGGTTGTATTTACCCAGGATGTGGGCGCTATAGCTCGCTTGAGAAGCAGTCTCTGGTGTTTTTGGGATCCACATATGCACTCTAACTGCACCAGATTTCACCAAACCTGAGACTAAGGTTTTTTAGAAAAAGTTGATTTCTTTTGCTCTGCATCAGTTTGATTGCGTATTCACACTTCCCAAAATGAACCGGTTCCACCTAAACAAACATGCTTAGTGACTCAGTGGGAATTCAGTGTGCTGTCTCACTTTTCAGCATTCAATAATTTGCCAAACATGAACTGTGGCACAAAAGGCTGAAAATCTCTGAGGCAAAAGAGCCAAAATGTTTTTTTTCTCCTGTCATTTGTAACCACAAACTGCTGCCTTAAATATTCACTGCTATGTGTTGCTCTCTTACCTCCTGCTCTGCTCCTGTCTCTCCCTCACTTTGACTTCCTGCCTCAAGCCCCTGATGTCTCTGAATGACATTAATGTATTTTTAAAAACATTACATAGTGTAATGTACAGTACCAGCATGTGACTTAGTAAAGCTAAAAAGATTTTTTTATCATACTGTATGAGAATTTGTAACAACTGATTTGCATTATAGATCTCTATGCTGCCTACTCTTCTTATATCATAACTTAGCCCTACAGAAAATGTTTTCACTCATTATTTTAAGACCTCACCTCAAGCCCTGTACCTTCCTCTCCTTTTCTTGTATCGTTACTACTGCTGCTGCTGTATTGCTGCTCCTAGACATACAAAATGGCTTCAGAGATGCATATCTAAGCTACAGCTTCTGAGTATAAAGGTGGTTGGAAAAAAAAAATAATCAACCCGACATGACTCCTCACCTGTACTCCTTTCTGGGTCTATTATATTAAATATGAGTTTCATACTTTGTCTCACACCCTGAAGCTCCACCTGGCCCTCCTATCTCTTCTGTGAACCAGTTATTCTCATGATAAAATAATATTTAAAAAGTATTAACAGGTTAAAACATATTTAACTCAACTAATTTAAGGACTCACCTCTGTCTCCACATTACATTTTTTCAACTGCATCACTATTCTGTGTTCTATCATTCTCCTGATTAGACATTATGTCTAATATAATAGTCATACATCTTAATAAATAGTCATGTATGATCAAGTGCTCCCCTTGTGTTGTGTAGCCATTACTTGCATTGACATTACTCTATCCTCACAGGATTAAGATAAGTGAACCAAAATGATTTTGGTTTCTATATAAGAAAGTAAACTAACAACTATTCGTTGTAAACAAGCCATATTGGTGAAATTCCCGACAGACAGTTTTGCCTGAATCAAAACATTCAGAGCCTTCACAAAAGGGCTCCGACATGATGCTGTGTTGCACCTTCAAAATAAAAGCACAAGAGTTGAAAATTTCAAAATCAAGTATTTTTCTCCACTGCGGTGAAGTTCTTGGATGGGACACATTCCCCACCTGATTCCTACGTCTATAGCTACAGGTGCAAAACAATCTTGGATGGGAAGAGGTTCACAAGTCAGCAAAAAATGCATTAAAAAAAAGGTGAGATGATTTCAGAGTGATGTTTCTCAATAAAATACTAGGGAAGACTTTAAAAATCCCATCATCTGCAGTTCACAATACCATAACCAGATTTTAAGAATCTGAAAAATCTGGGAAAAGAGGCAGGACCACATTAAAAATTGGTTTAATTCTGCTGCAGAAGTTACTGTGTAGGCTCAGGAACATCTCCACAAGTCAATAATGTTTGTGAACCAATTTTACTGAGTAATCCATAAATTCAAAATAAAGTTCTGGCAGCCCTGCGACAGACTGGCGGGGTCCAGGGTGTACCCCGCCTCTCGCCCGGAATGTAGCTGGAGATAGGCACCAGCACCTCCCGACCCCATTAGGGAAAAGGATGTAAAGAAAATGGATGAATGAATGAATGAATGAACGAACGAACGAAAGAATGAGTGGGTGGGTGGGTGGATGGATGGATGGATGGATGGATGGACGGAAGGAAGTTCTGGCATGAAAGAAGAACAAGATGCTTCCACTGCGTTCTCTGAGCCATGGCTCAATTTTAGATCAGACAGAAAATGACAGATGTCACATACTCTTCAAACCTGTTAGGAGCACAGAGTTCAAAACCCTGCATCTATGACAGCATGAGGTGCATTAGTGCCTAAGGCAGAAATAGCCAAGTCCAGTTCTTGAGAGTTGCAGTCCTTTAATTTTTAGATGTATCCTTTTCTCCAACTTACCTTGATAAAATGATTTATCAGGCCTCCGCAGAGTTGCATGACATGCTGATGATTCAAGTGTTTTAGAGCCGGGATGTATACGAGAGTTGTAGTCTGGCACTTTTACACATACATATATTCAGATTTTACGAGCCTAGAAAGATGATGCTAAACCGCATACTGGGCTTTGTAGCAGCAGAGTCTTCCAGCAGTCCACACTTCTCAACAATAATAATAAAATAAAATGATTTGGAACAATGTGAAACTAAGAATTCATCAATTAAGATGCATGATTGTTGATGAGCCAGAATACCAAACGTAACATTCCCTGCCAAAAACTTCAGAAATCAGTCTATTCTGTTCCCAGAATTTTACCCTCTATTGTTAAAAGGAAGAAAGGTTTTTAACAAAAAAATCAACATGGCCCTGTCTGTTTTTTTGTAAGTGATGCTTCAATTAAATTCAAAATTACCTTCATATTTAGATGATACAATTATTAAAAATTCTGTTTACAATTTCCTTTTGTAAATAAAAAGGTTTGAGATTTCCTACATTTCACAACGTCAAAATAGAAAAAGTCATTCTTTAAAGTTAAACTGCAAACAATTCACAAATAATAGCTTTTGCTGTGATAAATACTGCGAAAAGGAAAGACTGCATTCAGGTTATTTAATACTTAATACATGGTTGCTTTGTCACAGATTGCTTTACTTCCTGAAGAACAGTTTTCTGTTTACTATCCGTTTTATTTTAAACAGTACTGACCTGCTCCATAACCTCTGGGGCCATCCAGCACGGCGTTCCCACAAACGTCTTGCGCACTTTGTTTCGGGTCATGTCACCACCTGTAGCTAGAAAGGCACTGACGCCAAAGTCTGAAGGTCAGAGAGACAGGAGACAAAAATAATGACAATAATGAAGAATCCCAAGCAAGCAGGAAATAGTAGCATTGTCAAGACAGATAATTTTTCTATCACCATAAATATTTGTAAAAAGATGCCAAAAGCATCTGGAGGAAGATGGAGAGTTTCTTTATAACTGATGTGTTACAAGTGGAGGCAGATGAAAATGTTTTGTTGGAAAAAAAATACCTGCAATTTGCACAGAACCGTCATCTCCAAGGAGAATGTTTCCAGCTTTGAGATCTCTGCAAAAGTAAGTAACACCTCATTTTAGCAAATGCCTTACAACACAGTAGCATAAAAAGCTGACATTTGGTTGACATCAGAAATAACTGACAATTGCTAATTTTTTTTCTTCGTCTTGAAACTGCACATAAGCTCTGAATCACATACGCTGCAGTTCTCTTATTTCTTGCAGAGTCTGTCGTTAAAATTTTCATCCCTGCTCTGCCTCCCCTGTTGGTGATAAGAAGATTCAGCAGGGACAGCTGTCTGACTGCCACACGCAGCGGATCTGCCATCTCGCCAGCCAGACAGTGTCGTCATAGCAACAGACTTTTAGAGATAGAGGCCGTCGGTCAAGTAAAAGGCGAGGATGTAATAGTGAGGACAGCAGAAGTGTCACTATCGACGTGTGTCTCTGCTATCCAGCATTTAGGACAAAGAGAGGAATGAATACTCCACAGAGCGCAGAGAACAAAACAGTCGCAGAGCATTTCAGAAACAACATCCAGCTGTTCTGGTGTGTATAAGCATCTTTCCTGAAGGGACATAAAAGTACACAATTAGAAAAAAATGACAGAAAAGAAATCTAAACCATAAAGAAATTTTATGTTGCCACCAGATGGGGGCGCTCGAGCAAGAAAATTGATCCTTTTGCTGCTTCAGAAAAGAAAAAAAATCTGTGCTAGTATTCCAGGACACATTATATAAATAAATAAATATTGAAGAAAATATATTATTACAGAATCTACATCATCTAGAAAAGTAGATGTCTTTATGTAAACAAATTACAAAGGAAGATTAAAGGTAATCTCCACATAAAAGCTACTAATGGGACATCGTTTACTGAAGAGATGTTAACAAAGAGCTCAGATCCCAGTTTAAAGGCTGCTGTATGCTTGAGTGAAGAGGCTACTTTCACAAAGAAGGGCTTCAATAAATTAGCACACAACCAACACGTGTCTAAGCGACAACAGCAGGGAGTGGCAAACACCACAGGGATGAAGGCAGCTAATGTTCCAAACACAAAAAGAATGGGAATTCCCATGTTAAGGAATAGGCAGACAGGGAATGCTACAATGCTTTCTGTAGATAGTTGCCTTCAGGGATCTAGTTAATGTAAAAAATAAAAAGAAATATAAAAAAGAAAAAAGCTGATTATGTCCTACGTGTGATGCAACGTTGATGAGCATTTATGTCTAGACAACTTTAATTACACAGCTGTCAGGATGGTGATGATGATTCAGAAGAAAGGGGATATGGATGAACGAAATGAGAACACAAGATATTCAGTGCAAGTGGCTTGTAAAACCACAGATGGAGCTGTGAAATAGACATCTGAGCTCAAAATATTTGTAGTGTGTCAGTCTGTCACTTTGCAGCTGGGTGATACCAGGTTGCATTATCTTCCAGATTTTTGCACTTTCTGGATACGAGCACACTTGGCCCTCAGCAACAAGTAAAAACAGGTCATTTAGGACACCGCCTCAAAAAATGACTCTAGAGGAAACATCTTGGTTTAAAGGCATGATTGGGGCTTGTGAATGCTTAACAAAAGTTAAAATAATGAAAAAATGAAATCTAAAAACTGAAATTTAAAAACATCAACAACTTTCACAGATTAGAAACATAGAGAATGTGGTCTTTTTCCAAACAATTAACTCACCATACCTAAGCGCTACATGTTAAGGGAACACAATTTGTTACTGAAGGAAAAAAAAACAAAAAAACAAACTCAAATGTATCTTTTTTCAGTCTCAGTAAGGCCTTATTTATAAGGAGATTATTTTCCACAACATGTTGAGACATTTGTGGGGTTCACTTAGGATGTGAGAGAGAACATGACTTTGTTTTTAAATTGTCTGTTGTCAAAGCAGGTACAAATTAATGCATAGTTAGTATAAAATAATTTTTTTTCTTTTGCATTTTTTTTTAGAAGACAAATAAGAATCATGACCTATGAATACATTCTTCGTGGCAATTTTGGTCCTCGGAGAAAAAGGTTTGTACATTGTTGAATTAGGCAGTAAATTTTGTTTGCTGAAAGCAAATCTGCAATAAAAAAAAAGTCAATTTCTCCATCTACTTAGGATGTTGAGTTTTTGTATGTAGTTTTAAAGTCAGTCATTCATTAGCTGGAGGAAACCTACAGTTTACTTGATGGGTTAAGTTTATCTTGATCTGCATGTAATTCAAAAGGTAGATCCAAGTTCACACATTTGCATTTTCAAACCCATATGTCAACAAAAACTGATGTAAAATGTATTAATTCCAATGCCGTGTCATCGAGTGACCCTGGTATGATATTGAGAATGTTGTTGAGGCTGTATAATTAGCATCATCTTAAGAGCAAATGTATGGTAATTGAACACATCATGTAGAGCAAGACATATATTATCTGATGCTAAAACAGCCTTAGAGGTTAAGTGAAGAGTAACAAGGTAGTGTATCAATGCAAATATGAATATAAATGATGGGTTATGACAGATGAGAGAGGGTGGAAAATACTTAGGTTCATTAGTGTAGCTAATGTTGGAGTAGCTTGAAAAAGTGCAAAACGTCATGATGTAGAGTGCCATGAAAATTATTTGCCCTCTTATATTATAGATTACATGTATTTAGGGAGGGAAACAGTTTAGATGAGCTGCTTGTGGTATTCCTGGCCAGAACAAGGTGGGACCAGCCAACAATAGTTGTCACACTTACAAGACCACATATTGCTCAGACACATTGTATGAAGTTATGTCTTGCCCTGATTTAGTAACTACAAAGCTGGGTATGCTTTTTTCTTTCTTTTTTTTTTTTTTACCGACATCTTTATTGGACAACTCCCCTTTCTGTAATGGTGAATTGCTTCTTCTTAGTTTGTTAAAATTCATTGAAAAGGAATGCTGCAGATACAAACCGTTACTTTAATGTGCATTCAAGCTTTATTATTCCATGCTACAGTAAGTGAAAAAACATAATTTATGAAGAGTGATCAATCCAATCTTGGTGCACTCATTTGAAATCCATGGCGCCTATGGTTCACTGCAGCAGATCATAATGCTCAGAGAAAGGCTGCAGAGTGCAGACTCTGTGCAGTCATTAACATTCACAGAAGAGGAAAAGGAGGATGGAGGTGCTGACACAATGCACCATGTAAGTTCAAAGAAAAGCTGGAGCAGATGGGTTTAAAAACAATCTTACAGCACTGAGTTATTCCAGCAGCAGAACTGGGTGGCATTGATTTTAATGTGTTGACGCAAATTAAATCTAAATCCTTACATTTGGCCTGAATTGAGAAGGTGAAAACTGAACAGCACATGAGTGGTGCCCTCATAAAGGTATGACATAGTGAAATATTAGCCAGCTAGCGGCCAGGTGGGAACAGCCGTGGTATGAAACTGTCAGGGAGATTTATCATTCTCATCTGGCAGCCGTGCACCTTGCAGCACCAACAGGTCACCTCCTAAGACATTACATCCCAGTGACTGGCTCACAGTGTTCCTAACAGGGCTGTAAAAGGGGCTTTATTGGATGCTTTGTGGGCCATATATGGGCATAAAATAACCTTTTCCATCCTCACCCCTGTTTAAGAATACCCCTAGAGAAAAGATCACCCCTAAAATGATCTTTCTCTGGAACTACATTTTGATAGATCTTTTCATACTGCTGGATTTCTCTCCTGTACTCTATTCAGTGTTAACACAGATTCATCTAAAGCATCTCTTCTGACAGACAATGAATATCAGTAATTTGCTGTTCAAATACAGTACAGACCAAAAGTTTGGACACACCTGGACATTCAAATGGTTTTCTTTATTTTCATGACTGAAAATTGTAGATTAGATTGTAGAAAAACCTGAAAGGGCACACCTGTGAAGTGAAAACCATTTCAGGTGACTGACTACCTCTTGAAGCTCATCAAGAGGATGCAGAGTGTGTGCAAAGTAGTAACCACAGCAAAAGGTTGCTACTTTGAAGAAACTAGAATATAAGGCGTATTTTCAGTTGTTGTACACTTTTTTGTTTAGTACATATTTCCACATGTGTTAATTCATAGTTTTGATGCCTTCAGTGTGAATCTACAATGTNATATTCATACTCTTTACACTTTTGGCACATTACAGCGACAGCAATTCAAACATAATTTTAATTGGGTTTTGTGTGATAGATCAACACAAAGTCTTGCATAACTGTGAAGGAGGAGGAAAATGGTTAATGGTTTTCTGGATTTTTTTAATTTTTATTCAGGGTGTCCCTGTATAAACTTTGCACATTAACAGATTGAAATTCATGCCAGTTCCTCTTTCACAAATGCCTTAACTAACTAATATCATTGCATGTAGAAAATTAATGTTTACGTCTTGCTAATTGAATTTAGGTCTGCACTTTGATTGAACCATTCTAATGCATGAATGTGCTACTCCTATGCACAGTCACCCTAAACATTCTGGCTGTATGTTTAGGGTTGTTGAAATATATGCTTACTCTTTTACAGTTTATTACAAACCATACAAACAGAAACAGCAAACATTTCTATCAAGATTGAGTTTGAGGGTGCAGGACTAATAAGTTGTCATGTCAACCTGGCCTGTTGGTCTCTGTAGCTCCTCCAAAGTTACCTTGTGTCACTAAGCTGTATCTTTGAATAATCCTCTTGTTACCCTTTATGTCAGTTTAGGTAGACATCTAATTGTTGGTAGGTTTGCAGTAGGGTCACACACCCGTTCCAGCTTCAGCTGATGGATGGAACAGAATTCTATAAGATCTTCATAGCTTGGGATATTGTGTTATAACCCGACTCTGCTTTCAACTTCTCCACAACTGTCTCCCCTGACCTGTCTGCTTTGTTCCATAGTGTTTATGTGCATTTTTTTCCTCTCTTATATTGTCTTCATAGAAAAGATGAATTTATAAGTGAAATAAAACTGCAAACTTCCTGGTGACTTCTAAAGACAACTGACTGTTCTATTTCACTAAGGATTATTAAAACATTTCAAGCTGTTTACAACGTATGCAACACTTCTTTTGTATTTTATGACAAAGCCTTGCAGCATTCTTCTTCTGCGTCACAATTATGCACTACCTTGTGTTGGTTATTACATAAAAATCACCCAAACTACTCTGGAGTAACATGACAGAATATTGAGGTGTGGAAGCTGATTTTCTTCAATTTCACTGAAATAATCTGCTCTTGGTCATGCATGTAACATAACGTCCTCCTGCTGTCAACATTTCGGCCCCCCAGTAATGACTTTCCAAGTTGCTGAGAATGAGGAGGTGAAACCCTTCACCACCTTGTGGTAAATACCTCCAGCTGAGGCGGTGAGGCTCTAATTGCTTTCCGGCTATCCAGTGGCGGATGGAGGAAGTCATGTGACATTGTCTCCCGTCTCCTTGTTGCCGTGGAACCTCAGTCCCTGAGCTCTTCCTCATCCCTATGCCGAGGCTCCATCGCCATATGAAATTAAACACTCAGGAACATATTTAACTAACACAGGCCCCCCTCCTTGGCTAGAATGCAAATTAATTTCAGTTCTGTGGGATAACCTCAACTTTTCTTTCTCATGAATCAGAGCTACATGTAAGAGCCTGGGGATAAAGAGCTCTGGTGAAGACATGATCTTTTGACATTTCCCTAATTTATTATTTAAAAAATGAGAATACTGTTTTCATTTGGCCTTTTTTATTTGTTTCATTTGGTTCCCAATGTAAGCTTATTGCCACAAATTTGGTAAGCCATTCATCCAGAGGAGGAAGCACCCTGCAGAGAATCTAATTTAAATGCTGCTGACACCAATATGCCTTACATCGCCATGAAGAAGAGCGGGCATTTCTATCCTCCTAGTTAGTACATTTCATATTATTACTTTGAATTTCTTCAAAAAATATTTCAGAAACAATAGGTATATGGAGAAGAAAATTTTCTGAAGCAGTTTGAATAAATCATTAAAGGGAATCATTCAAGTTAGGCACCGTCTCTGCCAAATTGCTTAATATTCCCGGAAATTAAGAATGATTAATAGAAATTAGTTTTAAGTCAAGGGCACTTTATAATGTCCCTCTGACAGAATTTCATAAAGCATCAGTTTTAGAGACGCATCTGAGTGACTCAAAATTCACCACTCTCTCAGCCACCTGTTTCTTCCGAAGCCAGCAGAGTCACTTTGCTTAATTCTAATAATTATGCAGCAAACATTCAGCTTGAAATTGCTTGGTCTGCTCTTGTATTTCACAGACAATGAAACCAGCACAGAAACAACATTTAAAAGAAAATATATGAGTCACAACTTCCAAGCTTTGCATCATTAATAAAATGATTTCAATACCTCTTCAACCCTCACCCTGTCAGACTGTAGATTTACTCGTTAATCAAAGTCATATAAAAACTAACTTTGTTTGTTCTGGCAGATATAACTTACTGCTGTTAATTATTGTTTGTCACTGAACATATGTACAATGAGATTAAGGTCAGCTCCAATAGTGCAAACAATGTAGGACATATATACAATATAAACATAAATATGGTGTACCATTATTCATAATATTAAATCAGTAAAATTTTCATACATATATAACCACCATGTAATTAACGCATAGGAGTGTTAAGGGTGTTAATTGCTTTTGGGAAGAAGCTGTTTTTGAGTAGTACATAATAAATGTATGTTTCCATGAAATGAAAACAAAATAAATATTTTTAAAAAAAATTAAGAGGAAGCTTTTTTTGTCAGTCATTATTTATTTCACAATTTATGCATCTATTTCATATATTTTTTTATTTTGTTAAATAATTACTTTAACTCTTACTTTATTTAATGTTTATATATTCAAATAATTTCTAAATGAAATAAATCTTGCAGAAAATAAAACTGTAAATGACAAAATACGCTTCCCATTAAAAAACATTTTTTATATTTATTTTTGTTTTATTTCATGGAGAAAATGTAGGGACTGAGCTTACTTTATTTAACAAAGTATAAATGCATTTTTTTCAGCCAACTATTTAATTTTGAATGAACCCTATCCTTAATTGCCTCAAACCTCACACAAACATATTACTGTAAACATATTTAATAAGTGTTTTTAATTGTTTAAAAAATGGCATTTTAATTAAAATATTTATATTAACAGCATGAGTAAATGTTGACTTTCTGACGGTACTGCAAAGTTGTCAAAGTCTCAAGAGAATACATTTGACTGGTGTGTGCTTTGTAATAGTGAGATGCAGCAAAATGCGTAGACAGATACAGAATCAGCAGATAGTCCGTAAACAGCATTCCTATGCCTTCTTCATGTTTGATTTCAATACTAATCTACACAGAAATTACAGCTTGCAGTCCTATGTGTAAACAGATTAATGCACCTCAAAAATAAAAAAAGCGACAAGTTCATGGACAGATGATGATGGATGACAGCAATACTTCTTCAACAGGATGAAAGAATAGATGGATGAATAGCGAAGTATTGTTTAGTTGAACAAATTACTTTCCTTGAAAGCCCCTAAGGTGAAGTCCAATAAAACACACAGAAAGAAATGCCGAAAGGCCGCTGTGTCACGTTTATCGTGGCACCAGCGCCGGAGTGGGCCTACCTGTGGATCTGGCCGTTCTTGTGTAAGTACTCCAGTCCCTCCAGCACATCTTTCAACACTGTAGCTATGCTGGCCTCGTCCAGGACACCGTTCTTGTGCTCGCCACGTGAGATGATGTGCTTGATCACGTCCAGCACTGAGCCTGGTCAACAGACAAGGCAAAAACATAAATATACTTGCACAGATTTTTATTTGTCGAAACTGCACAGATGTGACGGTGGGATAAAAAAAAATTAATTGTCAACACACCAGTGTGGAAAGAATCATGTTAGAATTATTATTTTGGATCTTTAGTTAAGTTAGATGTAAAAAATATTTAAGATAAATGTAAATTACATTTTAGACAACAACAAGATTTTTTATCCAAAAAAAAAAGATCACTTGATTCTTTTAACTGTAAACAGAATCATAGCCATTTTGTTTGGTTCTAAGAAACAAACAAAAAGAGCACAACAATTTTAGAACCATGCATTTTATTAAGAGCTAGGTTCAAGATCAACTAAACCCGCTCTGAAAGCTAAATCCCATCCCTGGAAAATTTTGAAAAATTCTACCAAAGTGGGCAGAGCCAAGAGAAATGGCCAAGTGTGGGAACGAAAGAAGCGCTGTTGTCTACTTATCCTCTCATCAATTTTTCACACTCCTCTAGCGATTTTATTTTTTCAAAAGAACAACAATTGATAAACCTAGCGAGTCTCTTTCTGTGTTTTTGGAGACTTTTATGGCGACTACACTGCAGCTCGGCCGACCTGCTTAGAAAATATCCGTTTTCAACTTTAAATGACATCTTGCAAATTAAGGCTTATTCAAGTGTCACATTGCACTATGCAAAAACTGCCCCAGCTGAATATCAAGCATATTCAAGGACTTTATACAGAAATCAAGCACTTTCCAAACCTTGGAAACACATAATTGAAATTAAAGTATTTGAGGATTTCAAACACCGGTGTGAACCGTGTAATAGACACTTTCAAGTTTCCTGCTAACAATATTTAAAATCCATAGATTCAGATTAAAAGTAATGAATAAATTAATGAATGAATGAATTAAATTCTGGGTTAAGATTTGTGTTTACAAATTGAATTGATGTCTTTGTCTTCATTGAATGCAGAGTCGGGGTGGGGGGCTCTGCTGACTAAACCTGTCGTCATGTCTCCCCCGCCCCGGCTCCAGCTTCACAAAGGAAAACTCCCACTGAAAAGTCAGTTTGCCATTTCCTTTGTGCACCTTTCCGAGCAAACAAACAGGAAGCCTCTGATGAGAGGTCCACTATTTGCAGAAAACTGTGCAACACTGGTGAACAGAGACAAAGCAGAGAAATTGAAATGAATGTGAACTGCCTGACAAGCTTTATTGTGCTGCATTGAGACAACGGCACAAACATCACACTGACTGCTGCCTCATTTGTCTGCAGGACAGACAAACACCACCTGGAAATGAGCCAGAGGTGACAAAACTCCAGGATCAAATTTGCTGTGTTTCTTTAACCGACAATATCTGGCTCGGCGTTTGAAGATTTTAATTTTTAAAAAATATTTTAGGATGTCCTGATCTTCAGCACAGAATTTAGCACTTACAGCATCATAATGCCAGGACACCTGAGACTAGATAGTGTCACTGCAGAGCCACAAACTAAACAAGAGAAACCAGAGGGGTGTTTAATGAATTCTTCATGATTTGGCATTCATTGAGCCAGAGACAAGGAGAGGCTGAGGAAATGCTACAGTGGCCTGCAGACATATTCACACCTCATGAACTTGTTTTAACTATAACCTTCTGTCTATTTTGGTAAAATTTTAATCAGAGAAACCAAAGTGATGAATGTAGAAGGAAAAGTATAGATGTTTTACAATGTTTGAAAAATCTCATACTTTAAGGCATGGTTGATATCTCCTGACCGCAGGTGAGAGTTGAAATGTAGATAGACAGGTAAATGGAAAGCTTTGCTTTGTGGCTTCTCTGTCTTAATCACAACAGATCTGAGTAGTGCCAGCATTACTGCACATAAAACTCCAATCTGTTTGTCCATCTCCAACTCAATCCAACAATCACTCCTGAACATGGTGCCAAGGTATTTAAACTCCTCCGAGTTTAGACATCATTCCTCCGAGAAAGATGTCTAGTCATGTACTCCACATACTTCTTCCGTTGTGGAAGAAACCGTGGGGGCAAAGCAACAACAACAGTGGAAAATGAGATTTGGTGAGATGACACAAGAAATGTACATTTAACATTTTGGCCTTTTTGTATAATGCTAAGTGTGGCAAGAAAAACAAATAAATCAACGTTATTGTTATTTTTTGCAAAAAAACATTTGAAGATGTTCTGTAGAATTTGATTATAATGCTTATACAGTCCATGTTAACTTTAATGACCAAAATGGCATTCTTCTTTTGCACTTTGACAACTCCTCTGGACATAATTTTAATTGCATCAAGTGTGCTTTTTCAAGAAGGTACTTGAATGTTACTTGCATTTTAAATATTAATTATGTTACAATCATGTCTTTATTCAGGAGAGTGAAGGGCAGTAATTTCAACTGTTTTGTAAGACAAAGTAATGGCACATATGCTGCTTAAGAAAGTGCAACTTTGACTGCAACCTTTCAAAAGAGTGTCACAAAACTGGGGTAGTATTTAGCTGACAACAATCACAAAAAACATTGCAACATCCTGGAAGAAGTGAATGAAGGCTTTTCACTCTGATGGGACATAATGTGAAAAAAGTAATACTTTTACAAGGCACTGTAAATAAGGAGCCATTCTGCAGTCTAAACACTTTTTTACTGACTGTAAATAGCGAAGTCCCCTTTACAGTGGCAGAAGCATACGCAGCATGACGCAGGCTTTGGAGTCTCACTAAATGCCAGCCTTGTCAGCCCGCTTCAAATTAAACTCATCTGATCGAACTCCTCATGCCTCATTAGGTTGTTTCAGCGAGCTGACACGTACTGACGGGTTAGCAGTGGAAAGGTTCATTCAGCATGTGAAAGGCAAGACACCCGCAAGCCTAATTTGAAAGCTGCCTTTCGAAAACCTTGAGGAAGAGTTTATATAAATCACAGCAAGCAAATTAAGTCCTGACAGGGCAAAGCAGCATAGAGGATGCAAATACTCTGGAAAATGTCAAATCATAGTTTCAGTTACATGGCGGATTAGGCAAATATTTCGGTTTCTTTGAATTTTAAACAAACTCCAACTGGGTAGAACTTCAAGCTTCATTTGGAAACATCGCCTCCTAGCTGTTTTGTTCTTTTAAACAGAGCGGCAGCTGTGAAACAAAGGGAGAATGAGGGGCTGAGGGGAGGATGAGGAAGTAGATGAAGGACATGAAACCTGGTGCCAACTGTGCTAAAGGCCTTTGTGGAATGCCAAGTGAAGCTGTAGGAGGAAAGTGAGGGTGGGGCACTGGAGGAACTGCAGCAAAGCGTGGAGGGTGTAAAAATATCATTGTTGGCTGAGACTGAACAAAGCCTCTGGTGAAGTTGCATCATTTTCTGAGGGGGTGAGACCAATGTAATGCAGAACAATGCAAAGATTATTTTCATTAGCTTAGCATCTTTATTCAGTCTGAAAACCAGGAGACAAATTGTAATAACCAATAAAGGAAAAAAGGCTAATTCTATTTTCCACCCTCTAAAAGTGGAAAATTAACTTTTGAGATCACTTCAGGATGAATGTATTGAGAAGACAGCGAGATCACGTTCAATTTCTGTGGTTATAAAACAGCTGACAGCTTTGAGTTTCTGCTTTATGATGTGCATCACTAAAAGCCACTCTTTGCAGTAAGGACAAAGTGTGCATGTTGAATACTTTATCAAAATTGAGTTTGACTTTTAATAGTTCCTCTTTTAAAAGAGCCATTAAAAAGTGCAACAGTTTAGTTCCAAAAATCAGCATATCGAGTTAAATATCTAGAAATGAAAATGAAGCAAAAGCAGTGTTAAACTGTGGCACACTTCCAGGAGGGATATATTTGTCTTGTTATTTATGTCTATGCAATTTAGAATATTATCATTAAATCTTCTATTTGCGAGGATATCACTAAAATGTGCAGTGCACACCATAGGCAGTGCACCTATTTCAAGTATTGATTGCATAACCCTAAGAGAGCAGATACAATGTTAAAATTGTTTGGATGATTCAAGGTCTTTTCAGCTCTTCCAGCTCTTCTAGTGAACCTTTGGCCTGACAATTATAATTTTACACAAAAGAAGATCACTAAAATATTTGTTCCTAAGCTTCATGTCCCAAGTGTTTATTAGTTATTTACAGTAGGATCAAAAGCAGCATCATTGCGTACAAAAAAGCAGCCATTGTCTAAACAGCTTTTAACACCCTTTATTTGCCATTGGCACAATGGCAGCATTGCAAAAAGAGAAGTGTGCTGACAAGAGAATGTTGATGATTCTTGAAATTTTCAAATCCATCTGTGTTACATGACAGAGATTTAAAGCTCAAAAGGTCAGAGAAAAACACCCGCACACTGTTTTCCGTCTTCCTGTTATCTATGGAAAGTCTTGCTCTCTCCCACATTTCACAGCCTGAATAAACCACAGATATGTCTTAACATTAGATTACCAGCAAATTCTCACTATATAAACACCCAGATCTTTACAGTTGCTCTTACAGCACTGAGTGACATGCTGGAGTGAAAGCCACCATTCAGAATTTTTGAAATAGCTGAGGATCACGTCTTTTCATTGAAATTCTTCCAAACAGGCATCCGAGTGACATCTGAAAAAGAAGGTAGAAGGTCAAGAGTAACCGCCTGTGATCTCCAGGAAATGCATGAATTTGCTTACAATGACTCATAATCAGTCTCTCTGGGTGATTCAGTGACTACATCTCAGATGTGAACTCACACAGTGGAGGGCTATGGAGCCTTCTGATGAAACTATTGTCTACAAGTCACATTCACAACAGGAATTTCCTGAAAAGCCTTAGTGAACCTATTTCGAAATTCAGCTCTGCAGGTTTTGACTTGAATGAATTGTTCAGAGAGCAGGTCAGGCCAGGTACTGCTGACTGATTTGAGTGAATAGTATGCTACGGTAGTCTCAGCCCACAGAGATACTCAGTCTGTTCAGCATCAACATTTACTACAATGCCAGTTCAAAAGATTAGCAAGTAAAGAAAAAGAAGATTCTTCCCAGCAGAGATCAAAATTTGGCACTACATGCCGACAGGAAAAAGTAAAAAAGTAAAAAAAAAATATGACTGGGCAAAAAAAAGAAAAAAAAAACAGACTACATTTTTTATTTTTGGATGAAAAAGAATTCAAAAGAGTGAAGCGGGCAGCATTTGTTCTAATAAACTGCAAGTCTTGAGGCAATAGAAGGTATTTTGATGAGTCTCAACTTGTATTCATCTGTCCAAAAATCAAAGCTATTGCTGAACTAATCTAAATGCGGTTCAACTCTTCTTTTTTTCTTCTTTAAATCGAGAATCAGACCTGAAGGAATGTTCCTTTCTGCCATTCTCAATATTTAAAAAAAGTCTGGGCAATGTCTGGCTAACCGTTGAGCTGTTTTTCAAAAAAAAAAGCAAAAGACAGAAGCTGGGATGGGGTTGGAGGGTGGACAACCATGCAGGGGGTGTTCTCCCTCTAGTCTGGTATGCTCTACCCTGTGGAGTGATGCTCTATAAACTCAACCTCACCGAGGTCTGTTTCCATGGCAGACGTCGCCACGGCTATCATTTAATTACTCCACTCAACAAAGCTCAACATCAAGAGCTTCTGTTTAACGGGGATAAGAGGGAACGAGGCCATCTTAGGTTGCGTCTGCTCCTGCTGTGAGGCTGGCTGTCGGCTCAAGCGTCGCTTGGTGGGCACGGCGCCCTGAGCCCAGCTGCGGAGCGGCTGCCAAGGGGCTTGAATGCAAGTAAGCCTGGTGCGCCACCTGGGCATGAGCCGTTAGAGCGGGACAAAGTTAACGCAGGGAGGGGCTGAGAATGTCAGCAACAGTTTTCATACTTCAGCGGTACGATCACACGTGTTTTGTTTGGAGTTTGTGTGGCAGACCAAACCAAAGAAGTGCATAAGGAGGAGGAAATTAACATTCATATTTTTTCAAATGAAATTTGACATGAATTTTGTATTCACTTTCAGACTTTTAGTTATTAGAAAGTACCAAATGATGACTCAATTTAGTTTGGCTTCATTATACACTACTTTGGCTTGATCTATCACATAAAACACAGATAATTTACACTTAAATTTGTGTTTGTAAGATGAGAAAATGTGTAAAAAATAAAAGGGGCCCAGCATGAATACTCATGCAAGAGACAATCATCAATGAAAATCAGCAAAAATGTGCATTTTTGACAAACACAAGTTTGGGGGTTGGGGGATTGCTTCATAACTAATGGGAAAGCACAACTAGAGTCATATCACTCCTGTTTTAAATTTAATAAATAAAAACAGAACTAAATGATGCAAATAGATGGAACAAGTCTGATTTTGATGATCTCTTCCTTACGGGGCCCTCCTCTTCATGCTCCTTTTACTTGGTAATTGCAGCACTGCCACATGGTTGCCATGTGGGCTGTTATTACCTCTGCACTGTCATTAGCTCTGAAACAAGTTAAAGACCACAGAGAGCTGCAGCTCATGGGGAACACAATGAAAATGTGTGTCGTCGCATTTCCTGTAATAACAGTTAAATCACAGGCAGCAAGTCAACCCGCTCCTCTGGCTGGCACCCTATCGTCACGAGAACGACATCTAAAAGTATCATCACATTAAAACCAGCAAAACAAAGTGAACCATCCTCATCCTCTTTATATATATATATATTATAATGTAGCCACCCTATTTGGAGTAGCAAGGACTTTGATTTGGAAGATATGAGATGACAAATGATGTTCACTTACCCCCACTGAGCAGCTTCATAACCAGCCACAGTTCATCCTTCACAACAAAGGATGTGTAATAAGACACAATGTTGGGGTGGTGGCACTGGCTCATGGCCTGAATCTCTTTCTGTTAGAGGAAACACAAAGAAATCCAGGTTAAAAATACCCCATAAATAGTCTGAAATGTCTTGGCATAAGTCATCATTCAGTTATTTACATTTTGAAATCAGAGACAATCCTTAAACTGAACATTTCTCACAGTGTACAGAAAATGACACTATGTAATCAGGGCATTATGCTAAAATACCTCTGAAAATAAAATACAGGGGAAAAAACAGAGTAGATGTGGAAACTTTTATAAAGACTACTGCAAGAGAGAAATAAACCAAATCCTGAAAGCTTTTGCTTTTCTTTAATGTGATGTTTGGGATTGATGTAACATCAGTAAGCAAAAGAAATCTGCTATGTCACTGCAATGCACAGCTATGCAGAGGTATAAAAACACTGCCAGCACTTAGCTCTTTAAACAGATTTAAAGCTTTGTTATCGCGTGTATTGGTACGTGGGCTGGGTGTGTGTGTGTCTGCCTGGAAAGCAGCAGAGCTGAGGTAATGCTGGCATAGCGGACTAATTCATCACTTTACCACCAAACCAAAAGTTGTTCACAGAGACACGAGCTTCCTTCAAGACAGAAAATACAGCTGACTTTTGGCAGTAGGATCACTGATTTGAAGAGGTTTTGTTTTTGTGTGTGTGTGTGTGTGCTGGAATACTTAGACATGATGGATCTAATGGCTAAAGAAAAAACACAGGTGGTGAAATCAGATGGTTTAAATACTCTGTTTATTGTAAGGCCACAATAACAACAGACAGAACTGCAGACCACCTGCACTAAAACAAAGGTTTTACTATCCTTGAGCTAATTTTAGTCTAATCTGGTGGCATGCTTAGCATCAATGTTTATTTGAAAGACCCATTAGTCTCAAACCTTTAATGTCTGTGTGATATTTTGAGATGCTGCTTTGATTTTTTACAGTAATTTTTACTCAATTTGCCTATCTATTTTCTAAAGTGTACCAGATCCCCCATCAGTAAAAACACACAACGTGATGCTGCTACTCCTGTGTTTCACTTTCTATTCTCAAAATAAAAATCAAGTTCAAAACCTTTTTAGATGAAAGAAACAATGCTACAGTGCAGTACCACCAGCCATGTACATAACATAACATTAACTTTATTAATGAGTAAATATGTTTTGGTTTTATATTATTTATTACTGATAGATCCATGCAACTCTGGAAAGTTACAACATTTTTCCTCATTTCAGAATATTTTTGTTTTGTTTTGTAAAATAATTAATTTAACATAACAGGTGCACTGAAGGCCTGAGAGGCATTTTAACTCTCAAGCTAAGCAGACTTGTTAAAGGCATCAGTCAATAGATGTCTCTGAAAAAAAAACAAAAAAAACTGCATGTAATCAAAGTCAGATACTCCATCAGAATAAATGCTTAGCTCACACATTGTGCATTAGCTGCAGAACGGTTCTGCTGCAGAGTCATCACTATTGAAGCTGGGGCTCTCAGTCTGGCACTTCAATAAGGAATCCCTTCAGCAGGATAACTTCATGATTCCGAGTACATTTAGCACAAAAACGTGCTACAAGTTAGAGCAAGACAAAATAAGGTTGAGTACAAACTCTCGGTCTACCCCGCACACAGCTGTAAAGTGACAGCTGTGCGAGGAGATGAACACGGAAAAATAAAATATGGAATAACATATTTTATTCCATATAAGATATGGAATAAAATATTCCATATTTAATGGAGCTTATTCGGCAAAGTTCCCTATCTTTTTACATATACACTGAGAACGGGACAAATTCTTTCAAAATGAAACTAATTTATTTTTAAACAATTATGGAAATAATACTTTTAATCAAAATATCCTACATTATAATCTGATGTTTTGGCATTGTATTAAAACAAAAATGTTTTATTACAATAATACGTTCCCACACATCCTATCAGTGTTTTTATGCAGCTTTTGTTTGATGGGTAGGTGCTGCAACAACTGCTCTGAATACTAACCCAGGCATTCCCAGCAGTTGTTTTTCCCCATTCATCTAACTTCGAAAGTAGACCAGACACACCTCTCTGTCTCTGCACACAAAGACGTCCACACCGCAAAGTTTTCTTATCTTTTGATTAAATTATGGACTTAAAGTCATTCATTAACCTGTGTAACCTGATATGCTGTGAAGGCCATTAGGACAACATAAAATGACCCTGTGTCCCAATTTTGTTGTCAATCTAGACAGAAAAAAAGTATTTTTAAAGAAAAACAGAACATTTGATTCCATTACATTCTACCTACGATTTTTATTTTATGTGTTTTAAAATAAAAACTTAAATCATCATCTTTAGGCCTAAGAAACTAGTGATCAGACCTGAAATCTGGGTGTAGCAATGGACTCAGAACCTCCAGAGACACATAAAGATAATTACCAAATCAGCCTTCAATCAGCTGAAAAACATTTTCAAGG
The DNA here is from genome assembly GCA_903066825.1 of Alfaro cultratus. Taxonomy (NCBI): domain Eukaryota; kingdom Metazoa; phylum Chordata; class Actinopteri; order Cyprinodontiformes; family Poeciliidae; genus Alfaro; species Alfaro cultratus. Next base: position 110,513 of record CAEFZX010024030.1, on the reverse strand, counting down.
TCCAATGTTTCAAGATCTCAACCACACGTTGCATAAGTGGCTTCACAGGTCTTCATAAGAACTCAGACAACTGCTTATTTGTTGTATTTACCTTGTAATCATGTAATGCTCTTTCAGTTGCCTTGTTGCTGAAAATTTGTAATCCACAGAAGTATCTTGTTTTAAACTGATAGAAAACCACTATTGGGACATTACAAACATTTTTATTTAATTTATTTTTGTTATTTCATCCTTTATTTATTACATAAACCTTCCTCCTCTACATTTCTGTAGCATGTATTTTGTTATTATGCTTCTTGTGATGACAGATCACCTGACTGCTACAATATCAATGACTTCAATAATAAAACGTGGTTTCCAGTTGAGAAAGTGACACGTCATGCTAAAAGTCAGCCCCTACCTAATCTTTCTCAATAATCTCCAGACATCTATCCTATACAGACACACTACATAATATTTTTCTAGCCAAAATTAAAGTTCCATGTGATCTGAAGGTACAAATACAAGAAAACAATCAACTTTTACAATAGTGTTAGCAGGGCTGAATGTGTGTGAGATGTGTTTATTTTCATAAACAGAACTGAAACTGACCGATTGTTGCAACATCGTGTTGTGTACGATAACAGAGCGCTTCAGCCTTTGAGCCAGTTTAACCTAAAAAAAATCTTCCCACTTCTATTTTTCTACAGCAGAGCTCTTTAGATCTATTAAAAAGCTGCCACGTCTGAGAACTTTGAAAGTGAGCGGAAAATAAATGACCTATTGTAGCAAACTGAATAGAGTGCAGGGTCACAAACTGGTGCAACAGAACCATAGAGATGGCACACACACAGACAGGCCTCTATGGAAGCAGTATTACATCATCTCTGGTTACTCAGAGTGCCTCACATCCACTATGACTCAATCCCTCTGCAGCGTCCACACATGCAGACACACAAAAACTATTTGGAAAAGAAGAAGGTGCTGTACTGCAAAATATTTTAATATGTACTGACAATATATAATCATATAATTATAAACAAAACTGATCACAGAGATTATTTGAGAATCTAACCGTTCTGAAGATAGCCCAATGGTTTTTAAATGATAATTTAAAAAAATACTGATTAAAAATAGGAACACAGTGTTGCTTTTCTGTCCATCATTTGAACAAAGCAAGAGAGCGACACAATATAAAGGCATGCTGTTAATCAAGAAACTGTCACCAACCACAGATTGACAGCCAGTAATAAAGCCCCTGACCACTATGGTTGCTGGTAGCACATTGAAGAGCGTCAGACTTGAAGACAACATGTGTGCCTGCAACATAAAATGACCAGGCGTCCGCTTCCTCCAGGTTAAGAGAGTAATCTCAGCATCAGGAAAACCAAATGACCAGAATAAACACTCAACTAGAACTGGGAATTCTGGTTGGCATTGTGTCAGCAGATTTGGCCCTTCAGACAAAGTTAAAACATCAATGCTAAATCATCAGTAGTCTAAGCAACCTCTGACTCAGATTAGTGATTCAAAGAGCGCCTGATTTGCTTCCGCTTTGCATTCAAATGGAGAAACTATTTTTTATAGTTGGACAATACTAAGGACTTGGAGAGTAAAATTGTAATTAAGGACAATATTTTAATAATATTTTAATAATTGTCCTTAATAATAATTACTTTGTATCCCTAAAACTCAAGTGCAACTTTTATGCACTTGACTAAAATGTCAGTTCTCATTTTATGAGAACTGACATTTGTTCAGATTAAACAACCACCTTTCACTTTTAATTATTCACCTTCTGAAATCACTTCGAATAGGATTTTATTTTTTATTTTTTTACATTTTATGTAATAACTCATTTTCATTTTACTGAAAAAACTGTAAAACAGTGACTTGCAATCGCTGTCCTGTCAACACCCGAGTTGTGAATCTCTGCATATACACCAGACAAAGAATTGAATAGCGCTCTCTGAATTGTTCAAAGTTTGGCATATTGTTTAGAATTTGACCTGCTTTAAATTTCAACACAACTTTCTCCCTGGCCTGTCTGTTCACTAATGTTCTCTAACAAACCTCTCAAGCTTTCAGAGAACAGCTGGATTTATACCAAATTAAAACAACACATAGTTGGACTGACCTAGATGAGTTTTGAAGGTGAACAGTTGCACTTTTTATTTACTGACAACAAAGCACATCACACTTCTGTTTTTCTATTTTCTTTTTTTCCCATATTTTTTCTGAAGAGTTTTTGCGGAGCTAGTGGCTCGTATTTTTGCGACAGTAGGCAGACAGGAAAGAGGGCGAGGAGAGGGGGAAAGACATGCGGTAAAGGTCGTCGGGACAGGGAGTTGGAACCCGCGACGTCCGCGTCGAGGACTAAAGCCTCCAAACGTGGGGCGTGCTGTGGTGGCGCAGCTTCTCTACTATCAAAGAATTTCAGAGACGAGGCTAAATACCTGCAAGCGCTGGCAAAAACTTTCTGCAGCCTATTTTAAAGCAGAGTTCTTGGAAGGGACAATCTGGCTTCAATTTCGTGCATCCTCGCCTTTTAAGTGGGCACCCAGCGCACTGTGGAGCTGTGGGAGGAAAACCACAAGCAGGAAATCCGATCGCGCAGTACTCCATGTGACCTCCTCCACTGAGAATCTGGGAGCAACATTCCCCTGATTCATTCTGCAGGATTCAAGGGGGTGGGGAAGGGTTTAGTGTTGCGGGTGAGTACTGAGCAGCCTGGCTGCCGCTTTTCTCCGGCCATGATCTTCGAAGGATGCGTGTAGGCTTACACAATATTTATTTCCTGTGAGATCCTATCTCGGATTTCTGGTAGAGTACCTGGAAGGGCTGTAAAAGCACATTACTCATCCTTCTCTGAAAGAGAAGGGTAAATGTAATTTCTACTACATTATAATACCTCAAACCGCACCTACTTCAATCACAGCATCAAATTTTGACACTCATAAGTGATAAAAAGATTGATTTTGAATAGAAAAGACTCTTTTGAGCCAACACAATTAATTATGTAACGGTTTGACAAATATAGATGAAACCACGTGATGTTCATGAACCGGAGCCACAAACAAGCATCCGATTATTTTTAAGTGCAAAAGAACGTTTATGAAATGGGACATAATGTCACCCCCTCTGGAGTTAAATCAGCCGCATGTCGTTCAGTAAAACACGTGTTTACCTGCAGTGCTACACTGGTTTAAACTGCCTGGCATGAAGACGCAGCAAAGAGCTGCTATGAGAGGCTGCTCCAGCAGTTTGCTGTCTGTAAGTGGAGCCCCACTTTAAGGGAACAACTGGAATAGTGTCTAAAGTGACAGGATCGATTGGAGGCATGCCCAGAGAAAGTGAGTAATTGGAAGCAGGGGTAGAATAAATTCCACACACATACAAAGAATACAGATTTCGTAAACTAAATCTAAAACTAAAATTGGACTTAAGAAAAAGAACCAACTTACCAAGAGTTCATCCATACTGGTCTGGCACTTCTCTAGGTTGATGCGTTTGATGGCGACCTTCTCCTTTCGGGGTGTACAGTAGGCTGCCTGGACCACTGCTGTGGCTCCACTCCCTGGGGAAAATAAACAAAACAAACAAACTTATAATTCTTCACTTACTTTTATTCCAGCAGAGAGTTGTTTAATACAATGTGGTGCGGGATCTCATTAAAACTTTTAACGGCTTTATTCCAACTCTTAATATAACACGCTATAGTTCAGTGACAGTGAGATTTCCACATCAGCTGAGAGGTGACAAGATCCAGACCACAGTAAGATGCACTGATGCTTCTGATGAGGCTTTTTTTTCTTTTGTCGGGGAAATTGGTGAGTTTTAGGTGTTTGAGCCCTAGAATCCCACTTTGCTTAATTTTCTCAAACAATTTTCTCTCCAAAAAAAAAATGTTTGCAACCTCTGTCTTTAAACTAAAACATCACCACTAGTGTGGCAAACTAGGGAAATGTAGGTAAAGTTAGAAAAGTATATAGAAGCAAAGGATGAGAATGAGAATACAACTCTTCATTGAGTAAATAAGGTTAAAACTTATAACGCACTGGAGGCACAAATGATCCTTTTTAATTCATGCAGTCAGTCTATGCATTCCTTATCAGATTGCATATTTATGCACAGTCTCTCCTAAAAACAGTATAACTGCAACATTGAACCAAAGTGATATCTAGTAGTGTCGCTGGTTTGTCTTGGTAAATGCAAAAGAGCTTTAAGTTTCCAAATGTCCGAATTGTTAAAAATAAGAAACATCAGTTGAATAATTTAGTTTTCCTACAGAGTTGTTGCTTGGGTTCATACAAATTCTGTCCACAGTTCATCTGACTTCAATTTGCTACAGCAGCACAACTCTGTGTTCATCAATTATAAATCAGCTTCTCCAAATCCTATTTAATAAAGATTGAGGCGTGACTCCGCTAAATCAAAGACAGAGACCGAAGGTTTTGGTCTGAGGCCCAAGGTCAGATCTTTCCCCAACTTAAAATATTCAGTTGAAAAAATTATAATAAATATATATCACATGCCTCCAATATATATCTTGAAGTATCTGATGACACTTCAGGGCAGGTCATCAGAAATGACACAGTAGTAGGACCTGTTGGATAAATTATGCAGTGAAATGCAGTCCATTGTGAGCTTCAAGGTTTACATTATTTAAATATGACTAAGTGTGCCAAAAATAAAAAATACAACAGGGCGAACAATTTTCATACAACCAAAATAAAGAAGCAAGTGTGAAAAATCTATTACACATTTGGTTGGCAGGGTGTTGGTCCTGTTCTGATTATTAAATGTACTTGAATGGCAGATCATTCAAGTACATTTGAATAAACTGCTTAAACTGTATAAGAAGTTTAATTAAATTGTGTGCGCTTAATTTATTGCTGAGAAGTAAAAACAAGCTTCATTAAAGCTATTATTACATTTTAATTAATAACAAAAATTGTGGCTAATAACAGGAGCTCCTTCAGTTAATTCAACAGGATGCACCACTCTATATTCCTCCAGACCAAGTCCAAAAGCATCACAAACGGAAGACCTTAATGTCATTTTGCTAGCATGAATCAGTTTTATTCATTTAATTCTACTTACATCTCAGTCAAATCTTTACATCCCAGATGGATGATTAAACTAAAATACTGCAACATCCTTTCCCTCACAAGTTAATAAAGTATTCCAATGTGGCTCAATTTGAGTCAACAAGAAGATAGCCTCAAACACTCAATGGTATCTACAACAAAACAGCTGATAAGAAAAAGAATCAAGGTGGTCAGACCTCAACCTGATCGTTCTGCTGTGGTGAAAACTTTAGAGAGCTGTGCAGAAATGAATGCCTGAAATTCTTGAACAAAAAAATAAAATGATGCAAGTAGGAGTTAGGTCAAAACTCCTCCACAATGTGGTGAAAGATTGATGAAGTTAAACAGAAAAGTGATCATGGAGAGTTACTGCTGCAAAACAAAGGATGACAACATTATTTGAAGGAAGCTTTTTGTAAATCCTTCAAGAGCGGGCTCTTCGAATTGGAGCGCCATCTGATAAGAGTTAAAAGCTGATAAAACCCTCTGCAGGAGAGGCATGCCTGTTGTTTCTGCATCGTGTGAGGTCAGTTAACTTCCCCCTCACGGCTCTTATTTAACACCATGAGCTAAAGGCTATTTTCACTGGATCTCTGGTAGAAATGTGCTGGGAGGCTTCCTTCCCTGTCAGAGTAAGCTTTTTCTAACTTCATAACTGCAACAGCCAAACATTTACAAAGTGCTCATTGTTTGAAGGATTTAATTGGTCCAAAAATGGAGTGAGGTTTAAAAGAGGAGTTTTAAAAAAAAAACCTGCAGATCTTAATGAAATAATAAAGCTGTCCCTGTAGATATGTACCATTTTAATCCAGCTTTTTTTTAATCAAATTAAATATGACTCCAGGCAATAAGTCAGAACAGTGGAGGAAAAAAAAGAAAAGACGTTAACATTATTTAAAGAATAAATAAATAAAAGGCAGGGGGTAAAAAGAAATGCTTGCTGATTCAAATAATCTAATAAAACAGCAATTTCCTTGGAAGATCCAAAGATTAACCATTATTTATTTATCTATCCCTAACAACATCTAAAAAATTTAAAACCTATTTCCTAAGACCACAATGGTCTATTCTCCTGATTCTGTCTGGCCGGCATTCAACAGGATTATCAAGACAAGAGCTAATTTGCTGTAAATTTATCTCCCAGCTTCAGTACCTTCAGCCAGGACCAACACCAAACGAGCACCTGGAGACGGGCCGCTGATGGGGCAGAACCACCGTGAGCCTGTTTCCCTGTAGCACCGGTTGTAAAATCCTTCACAACAATAAACTGGAATGTTGGGCTTAAAGGGCTCTGCATAGTCAAGCCGAACTCCCAAAATCAGTCCTGATTGTCGCAGCTGCCTGACGAAAGTCACATCATTTTGTTCTCAGCCTTGCTCCTTATCACAACGTTTCGCCCCCCTAAACACGCAAATTTGTTGTGTGGTTGGTCTGAATTCCATGTGTGTTTATTTATGCAGGCGGAAGAACTATGCTCAGTACAGAAAAGTCCAAAAGCAAACTTTTAGGGTTGTGTGACTTTTTGAGGCTGCATAATGGGGAGAAATTAACATCTTCACAGTGATACAAATTCATGCTACAATTTTATATCTTTGTTACATAAAATTACAATAAGATAGACATGTGAAAAGTATTGCAGCCACCGAATACAGTGTCAGGTTAACACCACGTAAGATTGTACTAAGAAATGTATACCAACTTCACAGATGGAAAAAAAATTAAATTAGATGATCAAGCTATTCTATCAGAGCCAAAGGAAGCAAAATGGAGCTAAACTCACCACAGGCAGGATCGAGGCCAACATCTAATCTACGAAGCTGTCTGCCAGCTTTTTTTTTTTTTATCTGCAACGTCACAACACAAAGCTTCCACGCTGTTTTCATTTAGTTATATGTAAAGCAAAGTAGAGGCCCAATTTCTTATTTTTCCTTGAGAAAATAGAATAAAATAAATTATTTTTAAGAATTTAAAAATATGCCATCAAGTAAAAAAAAAAAGGACAAAGAAGAGTAGCTGTCAAATTAGGTCTTTTGCTTTTAAATTTTACTTTTTTTTTTTTTTTTTCCAAATTGTGCCAAAACCTTCCTCACATACAGATATTCAGGACAAAATAAAATAAATGGCTGCAGATCATGTGAACAAACATGCACAAATCTGTTGGACAAACATTGCCAAAACAGTCGTGATCTTTTCAAGAAGCAGTCAGTGTTTTCGGTAAGCATGTTTTCCTCCAAACAAATCGTGCTCGACATGGGAACCCTACAGAGAACATTGTATCATAACCTGGCACTACTTGAGTGGAGAACAACAGCCACAATGTTCTTGACTGTTTCAGCGTCAGTGCCCTCTGGTAAGGGCTTAACCCAGCTAACGTGTTTGGGGAGTCGTCAGTTTGCGGTCCTATTATTCTGCTTGTTTTTTAACGCAGCCTATTGTCCGGGTAAACAGCATAACCCAAAGGAATAATGAACAGAATAAAATCTTAATATACTGGCTCAGCAAACGCATTCAAAGGAGGCACTTAAAGACTATTATAAGAGATAGAATTTCATGGGAGGATTACAAAGCACACACAAGTTCATGCAGTTCAACGAATCTATAATTTTCACCACAAGAAATCCCCCCCCCCCCCCCCACACACACACACACACACACACAGTGATATTGCTCAGTGATATTGCTCAGTGATGGCAATCAGTGATATTGCTATCACTGAGCAATATCACTGATATTGCTCAGTGATATTGCTCTAGAGCAAAATTCAGGTGTGGAACACAGGATGAACCAGAACTCTATAGCAACACACACAGGCCTCTATCTAAAAGGGAACATGTTGAAAAGTCTAAAATAAAATTCACTGCACCACTGGTGACTTTTGTTTTTCAATAATTGCAGCTTAATTAGCAATTTTTTATTGTTGGTTGGTTTTTATTATTCTACAATAAAAAATAAAAAAAAAGCATTATTTTAATGCCAACAAAAGTGGTCTGAACTGTAGGTGTTGCAAGGTCTGTGCATTTAGAGCTGCAGTCTTGCTGCAATGCACTGATAGAGATCAATGAAAGGAAATCAGAATGATAAACCTGAAGAGATGGCCAGTAAGATAGGAGAGTTCGAGCAACAATGGCCTTTTTCACACAGACCACAGAGAGGCAGGTTGGCGTCACATCAGTGCACCTAAACAGAATGAGGCAGCATTATTTTAAAAAGCTGAGTGACAACAGCATTGTTGGTCAGAGCAATGTGCTCCACTCTGCACACAAAACGCAACTTAAGTCTATAAAAACATCTGTCGCCGGCCCAGACTCTGTAATTTGGCTCACAATGATGAAATATAATAGAGACATTTCTAATCTGACTCAAAGGTTCTGTGTAAGAAAGACAAATGGTTGGCAAAGCTGCAGATCTTCTTATGGGGAAACTTTAGTATTGGATGACACATAATGAGTATTTTTGTCATTTATATTAAACAGTGTGAGGCGTACCAAAAAGGATCAGTTTTCACATTCTATGTCTTTAACTCTGGAGCTTGACTTACTTTTCCTGGCACAAAAGTCATTGGAACATCTTAGCATTTTACAGTACAGATCAAATCCAGAGTCTTAAAGGGCTAGGCAGGTCAAACCCTGCAAGATTTATTGTCAGGACGACATTTTCGGACCAATAATAAAGCTTCAGTGTTTAATGGTTATTTTTAATAAGCTATAATAAATGATTCTTTTACTTGCTACTTTGTTGATGCATGTTTCATATTTTAACCTAGAGCCACACATTGTGTTCTAATAATGCATACTGATCAATAATATAGAAGAACTTAGGCCAATTTTATAATTTAAATAGTTATATGGCCTTTGGGATAGTCATTTGCTGAATTAGAGCTTGTAATAATCAATATTTATTTAGAGTTTATTAAAAATACACATCTTTTATTTATTTTCAAGTAGCTAAACTTGTTCCTTACCTGTAACGTATGCACTTTTTGTATTTTTAAATACAAATTTAACATAATGCTTAAATTGATTTGCAACTGCAGTAGAATGGGAAAGCAAGTTTTTATAAAATTGAGAAAGATGCCAGAAAAAAACTTTTTGGTAAGGAGGAAGAACTTCCTAAATGGATCTTCAAAATTCTGTATTTGTATTTCCAAAGCAAAATTTCTGTAGTTTTGTTATGGAAAGATATAAAATAACTCCCATTAGCTGAGCATTTTCTAGTCTCAGATCAAACTCTTCTTCAGATTATATTTTCAAAAACAAATGAAAAAAGCACTACACAACAGGAGCAATTGCTATTGTTTAGATTTTAATGTCATTCTTCAGTGTTTTACAGTGCTCGTACTCAAATAGATTGAAACATCTAAGTAACATATCCAATAAAAATGTAATAAGTATGCACAACAATGAGCTCATCAAAACCATTTTTAGAGAACAAAAAAGTAATGTGACAATTTAGACTTTGTGCTTTGTTGCAGCACATTGTTAAAGCTTTTATTACTATTTCAAACGTCCTCTTGACTGGAAGTGATTTCAATTCGGTTTTATATGCAACCGCTGTGAAATAACAACGCTTTGTCTTTAGAACACCCAGTTGTAATTTCTGACTGAGCTTTCCTTTCCTCACGTAAGTAAACATAGATAGTGATGTCAAAATTACTTTAAAGTTACTTTCCATTATACATTTCCATAAGTTTTATAATGAATCTACATAAGTTATATAGAGTCATTTTTGTGAAACAATTATTTAGTTTCATTGCTGTTAATGGGGGGCGCTTGAGAGTCAGGATCCAAGCAGCCAATTTAAAAGCACATTTCTGCACATAACTGCTATGAAACGACATGAGATTAATGGTGCATTGGTCTGATTTCACTGTTTTTAATTGTGTGCTGGACTCACTGGTTTGTTGAAGCGGTTGCCAGTCATTGTTTCCAGCTCAGTGACACTTTTTCAGGAGGACCCCCTTAGTCTCAGTGGACATGATTTACGTAAAAAGCTCTGTAGTGGACCCCAAAGCGAAAACACGCTATTGACTGACAGGGTCAAACAAGGTTTCTGGAAATAATGTACAGGGAAGAGAAAAAAAGCTCACAGGTCACATAGTGAAATTCACCCAATCAATCCACTAAAACAATTTCAGATTTCCCTGGTCTTTAATTTCTTACACTTGCAGTGATCTTTGTTCCCCATGTGAGTTTCATCCAAGATGAGCAACAAGCAGCGGTGTGGCAGCAGCTTTTAGTTTCTTTCCCCCTCATCCCCAAGCCAGTTTAGAGTTTGACGTAATGCGTCTTTCATATTATATGTTCTCAGATACCTGACTTCAGTTTCCAAATGGTATTCAAATGTAAAACAACCGACCGCATCGGCACCCACTGATTTACAGCACGTGTTCCTCGATTGCGCAGGATGCAGCATGTTAAAACCTGATACGGCCTGAACCATCATATTAAAGCAGAAGTCCTTTTGCTGTGGCTTTTTAAAACCATAAGGAGGGCTGAGTAAAGAACAGGGAGGAGACTTGGTTGCCAGTGGATACAAACAGTGGGAGCATAAAGTTTCCATAGCAGATTTGCCAAGACCAACGATGCAAAGTATGATCCAGGATTGAAGAGACAGCTCTGCTATTTTCCGAAGAGCTCTGTCCGGAGCTCAGTGGGGTGAAAAAGAGTGGGCGTGAACCGTGTAATAACAAGTCCCCCTTTTCCCTCGGGAAGTTACCAAAACAATAGCTCTGCTGGTCACAAAATCATCCTCAAATCCAACACTTGCACACACATGATAAGGCAAACTCCGATCAGCTGAGTTGCCTTCAGTAAGATGTGTGGAGAGATGGGATATAATGTAAGAAATGTCTAAATTGTTTTAGACAGTTTAGCTGTCTTAAAAAATGTCCATATGAGCGCTATATATTCCTTCAAGAAAACCTCAAAGTATTGTTAAAAATCTAGAAAACAAATTAAGAGATTTTTTTTAAATATACATTAAATAATATTTTCTGGTTCTAGACAGTAATTGTGGGCATGTTTATAACTTTTTATTTTTATTTTTTTTAAAACATTTACAAACTGAAAATGGAGATGCACTGAGAAATTAACTACCACTACCACGTGGTACTGGCAACAACAGCCTTCAGTGCCGAAGTAATTACTGAGCAAAGTAGTTAAATATTTTTTAAATATAAAAGAATTAAGTCAGGAGCACAAAAGACCTTCTGAAATGGAGAATTTTCTACAGAGACATGTCATCTGATCTTTCAGGCTGCTAGAATGGAGCGCTGGAAGTCAACTGAATGTATTATAGGAAAGTTGCTCAACATTACCATTTGCACTTGCCTGCCTCTTAAAAGGCTAAAAACATAAACATTAACCTTCAGCTTTATTAATGAATATACCACCTTTGTCTTTTAATTATTTCACATCTAGTTCTTTATGAGTAGATATGATGTGATGTGTAAAATTGTCCCTGACTTGAGGCAAAGCACAAAATGTTTTTGTGAAATTTCAAGTTTTTCAATTTAGCCTCAAACACACAAGCAGCTGGAAAACCCTGAATTGACATGTAGGTCTTAGTCATTACATTAATTATGGTACTCTTTTCAAAATACTTGAAAGTTGAACAACTAATGGAGCTAAAATTGTGAGAGATTCAGAACTCTAGTTGTAGGATTCAATAAGTGAATCCAGTTTAGGGAGATGACTAAACAGAGAAACTGAGATATCTCAGACCAAACTTTTAAATGAAAAAACACAACATAGAGGGAAGGCAGAATGGTGTAGATAAAGGAAGATGTGTAATAATAGCAGTTTTATTGTTTAATGTTCTCAGAGGAACCCTGGAGACAATTTGCCAAAGTGATCTGTGCCTGTTTAGATGAAATATAAACTAAATCACCTTCTTTACATTTAGGGAACAAATTCTGGCTAGTTTTAGCATATCCGTAAAATAAAGTAGAATCTAGGCTAACTGCCCTAATAATTTCTAAACCCCTGCATTAAGACAGTGATCCTTATCCTTAAATATTTTTAAATTCAGCTTGCTACAGGTCCACAGCTTCAACAGTCTCAGCAGCTTCAAACCTATGGGCAGGTTGTGCTTAATGCAGCACAGGAAAATGCCACAGAACTGGTTTCTGCACAAGAGAGTCTTTATCTCTGAGTGCAAGCTAAAAGTACAAGCTGTTATCTTGAGGGGCTTGAATTTTCCAAGAAAGTATAAGGAAAAATTACAAGTATTTAAAACTCACAAATACTTTTTTTTTTTTTTTTTAAAGGTTGATGTAGGACTTGAAAAAGCACCCTTTGTAGAATACATACATGCCCTCTGTAAAGGAAGCATTTGCGGGTTAGGTAAACTGCATAAGAGGGCACAAATTATTTCATTTTAGAGGACAACACTTTTCTTATACGTTACTTTTATTCTTCTCTCAGTCTAAAAAGCGAGAAAGATCAGCAGTTTGAAGGAAAATAATCTGATATGTGCCATGTATTCTCAAGAAAAAACTAAAAGATGACGTTAAAAATTTAAACAAGAAGTGCAAGTATGTCACTTTAAGATCAAGCCTTGTTCATAATGGCAACAAGAAAAGTATCAAATGATTCCTTTCAGTCAGGTTAAAGCCCAATTACACAGATTAGCAAATTCAAAAAAATGCCCTGACATAACTGCAGCGGTTCAATAATCTGAACTCTAATACCTACAAACAGGAAGTTTGGTCTATGGACTCTGTGAAAACAACACAACTGGTCTGTATGGAGCAACCAAATACTTCTGGAGAGCTTTCAAAACACACATTTAGAAGACAGAGTGGTGTCGATATGTCTAATATTCTGTTTTCAATAGAAAAGCTTTCCTCAGTTTGTCATCAAAGAGGTTCTATCAATTCATAAAATCTACTATTGAGAGGAAGAACTCAGAAGCCATTCTTTACAAGTTGATGTACGCTGACTACAACTGATATCAGGAAAGATAACCATATTACAGTAAGCTTTAAATCTTGACAGCCATCCTCTGATCTTCTTTGGACATTAAGGGACAACTAGAGTCTATCAAATAAGCCATTGTTATGCAGAATATGAATGCATAACAATAGAAACACCAAATATTGCATCCAAGCAGTCCTTTAAAATTGCAATGCTGCATTTACTGACACTGTTATGGGTTACTGTGCAGCATTAATATATCTTGTTTATATAAAATAGATTTCATCGTTAGAAAACAATTATTTCTAGGTTTTCTGATCAAATAAAAATATCAATGTTTTTAATGGACCTTTCTGTATTTTTTGAAAAAAAAAAAAAAGATGAAAAGAAGAATCACTTGTGGTCAAATTACAAAAAAAAGTCTAAACAAAAATCTATTTCTGACACCATTTTAAAATTCTATAGAGATATTTAATGAAACCAAAGAACACATGCTAAAAGTAGCCTTTTTAATCAGTTATGTATAAAAACACTACAAAATTTGATCAAATTATGTGCTTAAAGTTATAAATAGCCACATGCAGCTTTAGAGATGAAGGTTGACAACTCCTGATTTAGAAGGAGTGTTCTCAGAAAAAGATATAGTATGTTAGATACAAAACATACAATACACATTTGAATGCTAAACTAATAAAATATTTTGGCTGTCTATCAATGCAAAGAAACAGATCATTTTTGGCTATACAATGCCTCAGCACCATAGCAGTACTGTAATTCCAACATTTTGTGCTTCAAAATCAATTACTGTTGATTGATTTTTACTGTTGATTACTGTTGAGTTGAGATCTCAACTGTAATTAATTGAAGTCCTGAAGTATTGCTAATATGACAATTAAAAAAGGCCTTAACAACTATGATATTATTTTTACCCATCTGTAACTGGTAGGAAAAGAAATCTAATGGCTCAAGCAAGCGTGTGAGAAACTTATGGCTGATTAACTGTTAATAACCACAATGCTAAAGTTTACATCTGCTACATGGCTTCCCATAAGTGCTAAAGTGCTGTGTTTGAGCATTTTTTTTTTTATAAGTCTGGACTGTATTCAATCATGTCTACTTCAAAATCCTAATTGCTTAGATTGGTTAAACCTGAAATGAATAATTCTAAACCAAATATGAGATTTATTAAACCCCTATTCTGTTTATAAAAGCACAAACAGGGAGAATGTATTTGCTTTTCTTGAATTAGGACCACCTTAGAATTAAGTCGGTCAAGTTAAACCTGGAGTGAACTATTCTACACAAATTAGATTCTTAAAAATAGTTTGCGATCTTAAAAAACAAAACATATTGGCTTTCATTTAAAAAATCCACTTCCTTGTGAACCCAAAACATTAAATCACTAGCCTCATATGCTCTCTTATAATAGCCAGTGCGTCTAATCTCTTGTAACAACCGTCTTTGACTTTTATATGACTTCATCTCAGGACCATCCACGGGATGTTTCACGACCCACAGTGGGACCACAACCTCCACTTTGGGAATATGTGATCATGTGTTGCAACTTAGATAGTGCTTGCATTTTTATACCGTTTAAAAAAAAAAAAAAAGAAGTTATGCTTCTAGTGTAGTGTACATATTATTTCACTTCATTAAGTTTTATATTTTGTTTTCAGTTACGTAGCTACTCCCAACTTAGAAACATGTGAATCGGTTTTTCCCCAATGAGTGGGATGGGCGTGAACACAGTTTAAGTTACTGTCTTATCATGCAGCACTAAGACACGGCCGATACAGAAGCTTTAAAATGCAATGTCTTTCCCTGTGTCACAGTGGTTGCTCACTTTTAAGGCCAAGTCAGGCAGGAAACTCTTGTTTCGTGTTTCTCTTACTGATTTTAGCACATAAAAGGACCTTTAAGAAAGTATCACGAGGACAAACGAAAGCGGTTATTTTCCAGCAAATAGTCTGATCCTGGCTGCACGTTAACGTTGAAAATGCCTGTTTACAGCCTCGTAAATTACTCTGTGTCCAAGTCAAAACACAGCTAGATTGGGCAACTCTCCCAATGCCTTCAGCTCAGCCTAGATTTAGAAAAATAAAAGCCTACTGCTTGTCTTTTCGTTTTCCAGCTATCTAAGCTAGAGTTCAGCGCTGTAAGTTCCGCTTTGGTTGAGCTAATAGTGAGACATTTACAAACTGCCGGTTAACAACATGCTAACAAGCTAATGATCACATACCAATCACCTCCAGGAGCTCGTAATCATCTTTGTTGATGGACCAGGGTTGGGAGCTCGGGTCCTCGGACATGGCTGAGAGAGTCTGCTAAGGCTGTTATTATCTGTGGAAAATGTGCTAAATCCACCAAAAACTGCAACTGAGAACAAGTCAAAGTAATCCAAACAGAGCCAGCAAGGGCGACACTTCCCCTTCTTTGCGAATCCCGCAGCACTCCTGTCATTCCCAAAGTTTGACACCAGCCGAGCGCGGCTCCGCCTACCGCATTCCTCCCGAGCAAATACTGGACCTTCGTGGCGGTGCAGCTACCAGATAGGTTCGGCTCGGCTGCCAGATCAACCCGGGGTCCTGCGCTTCAAGATGAGGTTACATGTTATGATTGGCTGGACTTCCGTGCGTGCTGCGTGAATGTCGGTACGTCTTAAAGCGAGATCAGAGAAGTGGAGGGATAAGAAAATTAGATTTTTTCCATCATTTGTTCTAGTTATTATTTCCTTCAGTTTATTTTTTTATTCCATGATGTGCCTAAAGTGCGGTGCATGTCGACGATAAATATATTTACGTTTTTTAATGTTTTTGTGAGCTCAGGCTGATTTTTGTAAAATCAAACTGGGAAAAAAAAGACGTTTGCTTAAAAGTGAACTATTGATTCATAGATTTTCTATGATTTCTCCTAATTTTCTCTAAAGTCTCTAATTTTCCAATGAGTTAAAAGTTGTTCTTTAAGAATTGCTCATGAAATATTTTCTCGAAAAAATGTGAAAAAGTAGTACCATATAAACTCAGTTAAAAAAATTATTTAACAAATATTTAAATCATAGGCTCCTTTCTTTATTTAAAACTTCTCATTTGTCTTAAGGTGGCTGGAAGGAAAAGTTCTTAATAAACAGTGTATCATTAAGCTCTGTAATTAGCAAATAAGTGAAATTTAAATTAAATGTGACTAATACAAAAATAAGAAGATAAAGTAGAAACATCTATTTTAACTTTACATAGGCAGGATAGCTTTTATTTATCCTATATCAACAGAATTCTCCATATTAATCTGAACACCACATTGAAATAACGCACACTATTCCTTTAAATATTGATGTATGTCAATTTACTTTCCTCTTAGATACATTTGTATCTGTTTTTGTATATTTGTAACTACAACATGATACTACTATGAATGAAGTGCGAAGCTGTGATTATGCAACAACTTGGTACAGAGCAGGGCTTTCTGGTGACATTAAGAACTGCAGCTGATGCGACACATATGCGTAAAATGCGGGGACGTCATCTGCCCACGCAGGACCCCCAGCTTGTGTGGCATCAACCAGTGGGCATATGTGGCATATGAGCCAAACTTCACACTGCAAAGCCGAGATTACGCTAAAGAAATTTGCTTTCTCTTTATTGTAGAAACATATTGCCAGAGCTGATTCATCTCGAAACTGCCCTAAACGCGGAAGTGCGACATTACAGGCTCAAAATAAATAACGTCACTTAACAAAACTGTACCGAGAAAACACTCTAGGAAGGGCCAATAAGTGGCGGAGTCTGACTCACACAAACAGTAATATTGCAGAATATGTCCCGGTTATAGCACGGCTCCTTCTTATTGTTAAGTTTCTGGAGTTGAAAGGAGGATGTAAGTTACAACAATAAAGTTGGTTTCTTATTTGTTAGACTCGCGTTTAAAGAGCTATTTCATCCCTCTGGGTCCACATTTGTTCACGTACCTCCAATTCACAATGTAACAAAGACATAACATTTTCTTTTTTGGAATCAGAATAATCTCCACACAGAAAACATCTTAACAAAATAAGACCTGATCTCAGCCAGCTGACAGCTCCTGCACTTTGACATCTAATTCAATTTCACACTTTAAACAAGAGCAGTCGAAAGGTGCTGCAGATTCGATTAACAGTGAAATTGGCCTTATTTCAACGAAGCTACCGAAACGGAGGCCAACTTCGGATTTGCGAAGAACTTTGTGAATCAACCTTTCGACTGAAATAAATACGAATATGTTCAACGTCTTTCTATTCACTCTTTAACATAAAAGGCTTGGCAGAGAGAAAAAGCGAATTTTCAGCCCCGGTAAACAGCTAAAAAAAATTTTAAAAAAAAGCCAAGGAAAGAATATCTTTCATTTGAGCTCCCCTTTTGTAATTTTAGGGTTCAACATCGCCATCTGCTGGAGATTTATTTTTATTTCACAGTCACACTGAATAAGCTTAACTCCAGAACAACCCGTGCTTTCAGATGTTCACACGTACTTTTTCAAACTAAAAACTCTGCATAGAACAAAAAGGTGGTTTTATTTATAATTATTTCAAACAATCGTTTTCTAAAAATTTATGCGGTAAAATACACACACATTTATAATTAAATAGTTCTAAAAATTCATTGTAGACATATAAATCTGAAACATAAAAAGCACGAGGCAAAGATCTGCTAAGCTTGTGCAATAATTACAGTCACAATTTCACTTCCTGTTCAGCTCCAATCTTGTCTTAATGATGAGTCAACAGAGGAAGTAAATAAGACACTTAAAAAAGCTTTTACGGAAAACGTAGCACATCCTGCAATGCATCTGAAAAGATGTCCCACACTTAGAAAATAACAAGCAATATAACTTTCATACTTTAGTAACACATTGAGAACTTTAATGTTGTGCCAGATGAAATGAATGATGATGGAAATGTAAGGGAACATAAATTTAAATGTGCTAAAACCCTCAGTGTGTTCCAGTGCCAGGACAATACACACAAAGAAAGGGAGAAAGTGGCATCAATATCTATTGGCATCCCTGGTAAATATGTGTAAAAAGCCTTAAAATATTTATTTGATTTATTTTTTATTTTATTTTATTTTTTGCAGCAGCACAATCTCACACTGAAAAAAATATTTACCCTTATTTACAGAGATATATCTTATTATAGAACACATGGGATTTTGAATGTTTGTTTTGCCCTTCAAGCGGATAATGTATTCAAAACAAATTAATACTGAAACAGAGGCAAATACTGAAAGATCACACTGTCTTGGAAATAGGACAGAGGAATGGTAAAAAAATAAAATGTTTATCATTTCCTCCAGCCTTTTTCCTCACCAATCAAACATATTAAAAAAAATGAAGGTCTGATGTTTCTAAACTTTTCAGTGTGTGGTCATATTTTAAGGTTTTTCACATGTCTTTAGCAGACATGCCGATATATGTGGAAATAATGCATTTGAATCTGCAACATCTGATCATTGTCCAACATAAAACTTACAATGCAGTAAGAAAAGGCACCCACAGATACAAATCCACTCCTTGCTCTGCAGTTAGGGCAATGAGAGCGCTTTGGCGAGCCGAACCCAGAACCAAGCCTGGGTGCATGGCCGGGTGTAGTCACATACTGTCAAGAAACGCAGGATGCTGGGAAACGGTTTTCTCATCGACTTGTAGACCACCGGAATGAGACGTTTACTTCGAGCCCCTGGAAAATTTTTAAGGTTTAGTTACGGAGTTTATTGCAAAATACAGATTTAAGCCGTTTTAAACCAGCAAGAAATAGAAAATAAAAATCCTCTTTACCAGGGCAGAGGCTGAGAGCGAACTTGGTCTGAAAATCACAGGCATCGCTGTCCAGATATTCATCAGAAATCACCACCACCATCCTCTTACACCTGCACACATGAACACACACAATACAGTCATGAGCAGAATGTGACACAAAAGTAAAGTGGGGAAATTTGAAGACTTTCTGCACATGAAAAGTTTTTTTGTTATTCTCATTCTATGCTTAAATACTAACAATCCAACTTGTTTGAGCCCAATTAAGTCTCCACAATCACTGAGTTGAATCTTGCTGTAAAAAAGTTAAGTAATTAAGAGATACGAAACAAAGAACATTGTGTCGGTAACATAACGCCCACCTTCTCTCAATCAGCTCACTGGTGATGGTCCACACACACGAGCCTGGGAGCACGTTCCTGTCGAACACGCAGAGTTTCAAGTGGTACTCTGTCTGCTCCAACTCCCGGATCATCTCAAGGACAAACTCAAAGTCACTCTGGCAGTAGCAGATGAAGGCATCAAACATCTCTGGGATACCTGGGGTCAATGCGTTTCGATTACTTTCAGCAAAACTTTAATTTAGGGTAAAACGAAAAAAAGGTACATTTAATGCAACCCAAATGTAAGAATGTGCAAATGTAAAAATGTAATATTGTGCCCACACAATCATGGACAAAAAAAAAAAAAGATTTCCACGGAAGTCCAAAGCCGTTTGTTGCATTTATGACTGATATGCAAAACATGAAAACCCACGAGGCTGTGCACGAAAGTGAGAGTGATGCAAACTTTCTGATAAGGCATCAGTCTTAGATAACTTGGAGCTTTTCCTGTGTTGATGCTCTGCTCAGAAACAATGATTAGACTTAAACTACTACTACCATTCTTTTGAGAACATAGAAACAAGTAGTTCTAATAAGAAGGATTTTATAGTGCAGAAAGAATGAAATAGGGCCATTTCATATTAATGAAAAACATGTAACTTTTTCTAAGCTTTTTTCAAAATGCTTTGGGTGGACGTAAACAAAGACTGTCCAACACGCCATACACCGTCCGCACAATGAAACATGGCTGTGGCAGCATCATGCTTTCGGGTTGGTTTATTCCATAAAAAAAACCATGTTCATGTGTCAGAAGGCGACACACAAGAGTCTGGTGCAAGATGTTTCACTTTTCCAACTTTATCTGTAAAAAAGAATCTATATGAAAAAAGCTTCATTTTCACCCACTTAACATTTTGGGACAACTTTATCACATGAAGCATGAAAAAAATATGAATTTGTGGTTGTAATGTATAAAAACGAAGAACTTGAAGGAGTACAGATGCTCTGTAAGGGCACATGTACTTGTTTTTTTTATTAGGTGAAAGGTATTCCTTATCTACTTTGGCTGAGCATCTCAGTACAAGATAAGCAACATGAAGCCTCTATAGTGACGAACCAAAGACATCCTGCAACCCTTATAGCAAACTGATCATTGAATTTGAAACTACAAGCTAAAATGCTTCTTGTATCAAGCATTTCAACTGATCTAGACTGTGTCAAACACATCTTTGTTGTAAATATTCTACTCAGAGAAAAGTAATAGTGAATTTAGAGAAAGGCAAACCTCCTGGGACGTCATCCACAGTGATTCCAGACCTCTCTGGTGTGCGAGGGACACAGCTGTCGACCTCGGGAACCTGGACTGGAGGCTCTGCTTTCTTCTTTTGGGTCTCAAGGTATTTCCTGACATCCTCATCTGGTGTCAAAACATACATGTTTATGGAAATAAGGAAGACACAAAAAGCAATCAAAAGCAACTTCAATGTGAAAAAGTAAATGTCCCAGTTCTAAGGTGAAATCAACCATTTAGCAAACCAACACACAGGACCTGAATCACTTGTCGTAATTGATGGAAACATAAATTTATCTCTCAAGAAGAAAATCCAGAGGCAGAATTGGCAACCATCAGTTCTTGATATGCCGCCCCCCAACTCACTTGTCATAATAAAGAATAAAGTGAGAGGTTTGTTTATGTTTTTGCTGTTTTTTTAAAATATATAATCCGGTAAAGTAGGTATGACTAACTGTAATCCATTTGCATATCTAGATTGTTTTGAAGTTTCAGTGACATACTGTTGAGCAATAATTCACATACTGGATGGATAGAATAAGAATCAGATGAATTTAGGACGTACTTGGCAGCATAAACGGGGATGCTCTCATGTTCGCTTCATTTTCAATACTACTGACCCTACAAAGAAACATGCAGCACATTATTTTTGATTTTATTACAGGTGAATAAAATAAAAAATAATAGGGAGATCAAACCCCAGAGAAAACCGGAAGTTAGACCGACTACGAAACTGTAATCTGTCCCTCTGGCCTTAGTTAAAAATGAACATGTTACAAAGGCAAATTACATTCTGCCTTTGGCCCAGTATAGCTGTGGGTCGGTTCTGTTAGTCTACCAAATCAGTGAATTGCATCATTATGTATTAATATTTTGTATAAGTTGCGCACCTATCAAAGTTAGGAGATCTTCCACGATGTCTTTCCTCTCCACCTCCTCCAGAATAGAGACCAACTTCCCGACCGAAGCCTCCGAGTTCCGAGCCGCCCAGTCGTCTAGGATGGTCTTGGTGGGGTTCCTGGAAGCCTCGTAGTTCTTTATCTCCAGGTAAGAGAAGCCCATGGTCTCCGCAACAGCCGTCCAGTCGGCAGCCACCGTGTGTTTGGGGTTCAGATAAAGTCCCAACTTTTTCCTTACGGTCACATTAAGCGCAACCAGAGGGATCGAACCAAGATTGACTTTGGAATCGGTGCCGTCCATGTTGGAAATAGTTTGTTTTTCTTCCACGTCCTGCATTTTGTTTAAAATGAGTGGAAAACAGCCTCTGGTGGCGACTCGCGTGAGTTTGAAGGCTGACTGTGTAGTTAGGCACAGCCCACCTGGCTTTAGTGGAACAAGGAAGTGTTTGCGGCCGATGCGTCACATCTGGGAGGAAGTTACCTCTCAGTCAGATTCATATGGTCATCTGTCTGCAGAGAAATGTTTAAAACTAATGGTGGCAGAACTGCTTAAGGTTCTCATTCACATAAAAATAAAGCTTTAAGACACTTTCTTTTTGTTCCAGTGGAGTTTTGAAAAACCAACTTTATTATCCAGATTTATTCAAATAAAGATATTGCAGCACCAAAATCAGATAGACAAAATAATCCGTATTGCATGTCCTCCTGGTTGTAACTGTCATGGCGACAAGAGGGATGAAAAACAAAAACGAGAAACGTTCTCAGTGGTTCAGCTGCCGCATCTGCAGAACAGGAAGTGCAGCTGAGACTCTGAAAGGCACATGAAGTGTCTTGCAAAAGTATTTATGCCTTGAACTATTTCACTCTGTCAAATGTATTTTAGGTGGTGGGCTAATACAATTGCATCCATCCATCTTCCAATCACAAAGTTGTTGCTAAAGAAAATCATCCCCATTGCATGATGCAGTAACTACCCTTTTCCACCATGAGGCTATTATGTTCAGGGTGATGTCCATGTCAGCCAATATGTTCAATGTTTGTCTCATTCAACCGTGGCGTCTTCTTTTACTACATGGCTTGTGGGAAACTGCAACTGAGACCTCTTTTGGATTTCTTTCAATAGCCTTCTTCTTAAAATGCTTCCGCAACAATCCGATTTGTGGACTAAACAAGTAACAGTTGTACTGTCAACAACTTTTCCCACATGAGGAGCGATTCTGTGCAGCTCCCCCAAAGCTCAGGTGTATTTTGCTGCTTCTCAGGCCTGTCAGTTTAGGTGGACATCTACGTCTTTGTACGTTTCACATTCGACGGGGCTCCGCAAAATGTTTAAATCTTGGAGAATCTAAAAGCAAAGGCACTGGATTTAGTGGCAGATGTGTAAATGAAGCCAACTACCACATTTTTCAGATCTCCAATTTTAAGCAAATCTTTGTGTTAGTTTGTCAACATAAATCCAAATAAAATACATTTATGTGAAAAAGTTTGAGGGATGTGAACGCTTTTGCAAGGTTTGATAGAATCAGTTCAGCTTTCAGTAGCAAACAAATAAACATTCTCTTCAGACAACTTCCCTATGTAACTGTGTAAACATTTACAGCATATGTAAATCCAAATTTGCAGCTGGACTCAGACTTTAGATTGAAGGACAGTCCATCATCTGCAGTAAGACATTTCACAGGTTTTTACTTCTGGAGAAATAGAAGTCGATGCCTTTGTCTCGATGCTGCTTGGGAGTGTGCGACGGGCCTTTCTTTCCTCTTGGTGATGGTCCTGCACCACCCTGCAAAAAAAGGTCAACAAATGTTGATTTGTATGAATCAACTTTATCATAGATAGTTAGACATTGAAGAATGTAAAGAAAAAAAAACCACAACAGGGCCGACAATAATCTGCATTGATCTTCTTTACAGTAAAATGATTAAATAATTCATGCATAATAAAAATTACCATGGGATAAAGTTTTGATTATAACTTAGACCATTTCAGAAGAGTAGGAACCCTGACACTGAATCATATTTAATTATAAATATGAGACATTAATAGATAAAAACTAAAATAAAAAAGTCTAACAGTTATATTATTCAACACCCAATTCATGATAAATTCCTTCCCCTTAAAAGTTGGTTGCTGAGAGGACTATAGTGATTTCACAATAAAAACTATAAGTTGTTTTTTCAAGAAATCTCTAAACGCTACTTATATATAATGATTCAGGAAACACATTCCCTTTCTCTCACCATTGTTTGCAGCTGTTATAGAAAAAAAGCACCATTCCCTTTGAGTTTCCACTTCCCTTTTCTCTAAAACACTTACCGGTTTCTTGCTGAAGTGTCGACTCCATTCAGGTGCCGTGACAATGGGGTTTGGGTAAGTCTCACCGAGCGACACACCAGAGTGTGACAGTGCAGCAGAGCTCAGGTTCCAGGGTGTGTGAACATCTGCCCCTCTTATGGCGCCCAACTCTGGAACCCATCGGCGCACATACTCCCCCTGAAGCAGAAGCATGAACCCAAGTTTACGTATCAGTAGGTTTTCACAAATCTATGCTTGTGACTGTAAAACGAAGTGTGACTCAAGTACTTTGTTTCCAGATCCAGACAAATACAGTAGGTGAATAAGATAAGCTTAATTTTTTTTTTAAACGTACATTGTTGTCATAGTCGAGAGCTTGCTTGATCATGTTGAACTTCCTGTTTTCTCTGGGGTCATTTCCTATGCCAGCGCTGTACAGCCAGTTCCCATAATTGCTGCAGACATCATGATCAATCTTGGCAAGAAAAAGAATAAATTAATCAGGGTAAACATGCAGAAATAAAAAAAATTAAAAAAACTGTCAAAAATAAAATCATTTGGATGGGCTTTTTTGTGTGTGTGGTTAAATAAACTGATCAATAATATACTGAATGTCTACACATACCAGCAGATATTCAAACCACTCAGCTCCAAGTCTCCAGTCAAGGCCCAGATCCTTTGTGAGGAAGCTTGCAACATTTTGCCGCCCCCTGTTGGACATGAAGCCTGTCAGCGCCAGTTCTCTCATGTTAGCGTCTACGAAGGGCACCCCTGTACGGCCCTCTGTAAGTTCAAAGGTCACAAACAAACCAAGACTTACATGAATTTATTCTAGCGTGAGACTAATTTATGATCAACTACATGCCATGAACTCCAACCTTTCCATGCATCAAACAGCTTCGTGTCCATCTTCCATGGAATAGACTTTCCTTGAAGCCCTAAATTTAAATTGCAACACTGTATTTTTAGATCTACAGATGATATTTACAACATTAATAACAGATCAAACATTTTCTAACATTACCTTTGACCTGAAACATTTTGTTTCCATACTTAATGCCCACAAACTTGAAGTAGTCCCTCCACAAGAGCTCAAAAATGACCCTGCAACACAAACAAATTTCAAACAATCATGACCAGATTGTTTTCTGGGTGCATCGTTTTAACGTTTCAATAATTTGTCACATTACAATTACAAAAAAGATTTGTTGTACAAGTAAAAATGCTAAGACTGTTGAATGACTTTTCATACTAATACTAATCTTACTGAGAGTAATCCACCCCAATTGTGCACTGCTTGGAGGAAAATGAGCATCACCATGAACACACAATCACCACAGCAAAAAATGGTGATGGGAGCATAATGTTGTGGAGGGGGGTTACTTTTTTATATATTGAAGCCTGCGGCTTGTAATATGACAAAGCGTAAAAATGTTTAAGCACTATGATGAATACTTTTGCAGGTCACTGTCACATAATTATATTATTAAAAATCATTATCGTGTACTAACTTCTTAACAAATGATACAAGAAGCACTGATACCAGTACGAATACTGACCAGTAGGTGCTCTGATTTGCTGTCCGCTCCCTCTCATACTTTTTGATCTGATGGTAAATATACCTCGGAGAAATGCATCCCAAAGCCAGCCTGCAATGTGGTGTCATAGAAACATGTTAGAGAAGCAACAAGAAGGGAAACATTTGAGAAATAATCCACAGTGAAAATTATATTTAAAAGAAAACTCGCCATGGTGAAAATTTAGTTGAGTAATCCACCCCGATCAAGCCGTTACGAGTTTCTTTGTAAGTCGCCACAGCATCCTAGAAAAATAGGCAGGACCCTTTATTTTTCCTTCAAAAACTGTTTTTGATCAACAGTATAAAAAGAAGTTTGTATATTTCTGTAATGCAGGTTGCACTCACAGTGTCCCAGAAATAGTGTTTGAGTCTTGCAAGGGCGCTACTTTCTCCACCAGTGCAAGGGAAAGCTGAGCGAGGATCAGTCACAGGCTCTGGATGATTAAACAGCACAAAAAACAATGAAACACAATGACTCATAAAGGCTCAACTACATACAGGGATCTGGCTAAACCAAAGCTGAGTTTTAATGAAGAGATTCATGCTCAACCGTTTTCCACTGAAGTTTGACGTGGAGAAGTGGATTTACTTTGAGTCACTGCACACGCATGGTAAATATGCAAGAATGTGGAGCTTTAGGAGTCCAGACTAGTTTGAAAGGAAGAATATGAAGACGTAGAGGGAAAGCACTGGAATTAAGTTCTTCTCATTGAACAACATTCCCAATGTTCACCAGTCTGCTGAAGGTCCTCCGCTGTGGGAATGGCTCCTTCTTCCAGCCCTGGGGGAAGGGGATTCAGCCTCTCGGGGGTTAGCAGAACAGGCCTCACCCTGCTCTGGCTCTCCACCGCCTTTCTGAACTCAGTGTACACATCAGGCAGCCTGCAAGAATTAAACAACATTCCTAGAATTTCTTTCTCCTGAAGTAGCTTCTCTAGCAGGAATCAGATTTGTTTTATGTTCAGTCGAGCAGCATCCTCGCCTCACCTGGATATGTGGTGGAATGGCAGGTCTTCTCTGTGGAACAGCGTGGAGCCCCAGCAGGTGTGAACTTTCACCTTCAGCTGAGCACAGACTTCCTTCACCTTTTTCTCCACGTTCAGCTCTTCAGAAGCAACCTGGATTTGAGTACATGAAGGTAAAAATACATTTTCAAACAGAATCATGCCTTACACAAGGTACTCACCTACATACATACTGCAGATCCTATTTAAAAAAATATAAGAAAAAAACATACACTTTCTACCTAAATATGAACTACTTTATGATGGTCTAGCACATAAAATCACAATAAAATACATTAAAGATGAAGAGAACATCAAAGTACCTCTTCATGGAAAGCCACGCTGCTAACGGAGCCGAGCTGCTTGATAAGGTCAGCGACCACCTCCTCCGGCTTACCCTTCCTCACCACCAGATTGCTGTCACACAAAAAATAAATAAATACACGCGACTCACAGTTGGCATAATACCATGCAGCTGCATCCTGGGCAGAGGGATTGCCAGGCGGAAAAAGTAATGGGAACAATGTGTGCAGCAGCAATGTTAAACCCAGGTGTATCCTGATCCTGTTAGAAACGAGTTAATGTAGTCCTAGAAAGCTAAAAACATTTTCTGCACATGGTGTGACTTAGAATATATCCTCAAATCAAGGAAGCAGAATTCTGCCAAATGTTTGGTGTAAAAATACTAGACTTTTCCAGATTCAACATTCTGGGATTCTAAGTTCTTTAAGCTCATTTTCAAACTGAAAATCCTAAACTTGACTATGAATGTACGGCAGATATTTCTAAAGTAATGAATGAATATGAAACCTAGAAAAACCCAAAACAAGAAAAAACAGAAGGGTACTTGAGGTATGAAATAGGCAAAGAACAGCACGAATAGGAAATGAAGAAAGGAGAAACAGAGAAGACACAAGGAAGAAAGGAGGACTCAAAGAGGGAAAGCAAGTAGGGATATAAAGAATGGAAAAACTGAAGAAAAAAAGTGTAAGACGTTATTTAGGACACATGGATGGAAAGAAAGGAACAACGGACAGAAGGATTTAATTGTGGAACCAATTAAAGAAGGAAACAAGAATAAAAGAAACAACCACAAATGAAGAATGGTATATTTTGCCGGCCAGCACAACACAGTTAATGTAGATGGAAATTTTTTACTGACACATTTTTTCAGAAGGAAAATTTTAGGTTCAACACAAATTATTCATGTTCTATGATCACGATTTTTGCTTTCTATTTGATTTGAGCAAGTAGAACCAAAAATGTCCATCAACTTTTACTCAGAAAGATCTGGGTGAACCCAACTTCGTCATTTTATTTTGATTTATAAAAATAAAGAACAACAAGAGTTTTAAAAGAAATAGTGACTCATATCCTGTTGATGTTAAGAAGAGACAAAAAAAAGTTTTATACAAATAAAAAAATTCATATTTTTATGGCCTTTAAGAACTTTCAACATCATAATTTTGCCCCAGGTGACAAAAAGTTTGGACATCTCTGGGATGGGATTAAAGACTGGAAATACATGGACTTTTCTGTGCCCTTATTTTATATTTCCCTACTTTTCCAGACTGTGTGGGAACCCTGAGTCAAATCTCCAGTCCATATAAATCATATAGAGCTATAAAGTTAATAACCAACCTGCCCTTGCTGAGCAGCATGTTTCTGAGGTCCCGGATGCTCTCCAGTAGGAAGTGCAGACGGAAAGGTCCCGTCTTTGGCAGGTTGAAGTTGTATGTGCCCACATAATGTCTGGGGTCGAAGCAGTACAGAGGGACTATGTGTTCGGCATTTCTCTGAGCCCAGTGGAGGACCTGAAAATCAAACAGTACAATGTCAGGATTGTTATAAATCTGGAAAAAAGAACAACATAAAAAAAACATAAAACCACAAATGTAATTAAATCATGTTGTCTGTTGGTATTTAAAACACAAAATCTAGAATTATTTAGTTTTTTCCCATTTCAGACAGGTTGTTGGATGTTCGAAAGGAGGATATTACATATGTGCACCACTTCCAAGAGAGACAAACTGACTGATTAATAGGAACTATTTTCCATCTTTAAAAAAACAAACAAGAAAACAGAGCCATGTGATGGAAACTAATGGAGTGCCACCCAACACTCTCAAAACGGTTGTTTCTAGTCAGCATGCTATGAGCAGCATGTTTGTTAGCTGACTACCTACTCTTATTTAGCTTCTCAAATTATCCAGCGAGTGTCAAGTAATAATATTACAAATGTTGCTTTGTGCAGAGCAGAAGATTCATGCACATGCAATGGCAATCAGTTAACCAAACAGTCATGTTTCTGGACTGTAGGACAAAGTCAGACAACCAGGAAAGAACCCTGCATGCAAAGGGAGAACAGCAAAATTCAGAGATACTGCATAGTAGTAGTTTTTTAATATAGTTTTTGTTTAAGTCTATGTATTGAAATAATTGCTAAATGTTATGAAAAACATCATGGCAAACAAAGAAGATCTAATTGCATTAGTCTTAAATGTAACTATGTAATTTTACATAAGTCTAACTTATACTATACCTAATTAAAACAGAAATGATCAAAATATTGAATCATTTTGCAGGATGGAATACTACTTCAATATGCTGGTTTAAATAACCAAATCAAAGGAAAACAAACCCTGACTTTTAATGATACACTTCTTTTGTTATAGTTGAAGCTTTAATGTTTTTCAATTAAAATAATTGAAAAATATTTACTCTGTAGCTATGTTAGGTTTACATTGCATCATGTTTATCCTTAATGTGAAGTAATTAAAAGGAAACATCTAAACCAAAATATCTGAAGAATTCATACATAAAATGACATAATTTAGTATTTATTAGATTAATGCCTGTTGATTTAGAACACCCAATGCTGTATTTTATTTTTTTCATGTACATTTTGTAAAAGTTGAAAAAATGTGAAAAATAAAGGAAACTTGATAATAAATACACAGAAGGATAATAGCTGACATACAGGATTTCTTAAATTGTGTGGAAGCTTATTTCTGAGTTGATAGACTTTATCTTGACATATCAAAATAGCATAACTGACAACGATAGGTTGCTCTATAAGTGACGAATATATAGTGGTAGTTTCGCTGATAGAAAAAAATCCGACTAGTATCTTTATTTTACTCTGAAGTTGAGGCTTTTATTCTGAAGGAAATGGTGCCGGAAGTAAAAAAGTTTAATTCCTTGTGTAATTTGATGCTGTTTTAAATGTGTAGATTTGTAAACTCACAGCAAATCTAAATGCAAATGCTAGCTAGAATTTATTTTAACTCCACAGTTTAATCATTCAAGTCCGAACAAAACATTACCACACGTTTATTTGAAAGTTGACATTCTTACCTCATTGTCTTGAAGCCGCAGGTCGTTTCTCAGTAAACATATTACAGTACGAGAAGCTGACATTGTAGTTTAGTTTACAGATGGATAAATTTTACGTGAAAAGTAATAAAACTCCAGTCTGAGAGGAAGAGCTTCGTTCGTGTGGGACTTCTCTGTGTTGCTGCGGCTGCTGTTGCGTTCACGGTCACGTTTTCAGGCACGACGTTACAAAACCTCAGGTTTTATAAGAAGGTTTTCTAGCAGCTGATGAGGAGCGTCATTGTTGGTGCAGTTCAATATAAATTGTCTTTGTAATACTCTGTCTTTGATATTTGTTTATTGATTGTGTTCTGAAGACTAACATACGGAAGAGGATTAGGGCCACTGAAAAAAAGAATTCAGACTTTAATCTCAATTCTGAGATTGAGACAAAAATGTAATTTCCTTTATCAGAATATCCTATTCGTTTGAAATGAAAAGCTACCGCAGATGTTTGCACTAATCCTTTTATGAAAATATCCTACCTTTTAAAAAATATTTTAAATACACCGGTATTTATAAGGATGGAAAAATTATGACGGGTGAAACAGGTTTTTATTGAAATTAAATTAGACACAGACATCTACAAATGCAGATTAGCTCTTTTTTTGCGCATTAATACGTTGTATGAGAGTCTGTTACCAAATGCAGAGCGCAATGTGTCCACCGGATTGCGCAGGTCGCTGTACACGTGAAATGATAGGATATGCTACACTATTACACCGCAATTACACTGCTTCAGTACCTCACATGATATCGCTGCCAACATGCTCTTTAGCACCCAAGTAATTAATCTGTTGTTTTACGAGTGTCTTTATTAAGGACGACTGTTGACAGACAAGATATGAGAACAACAATGAGCATCTCCAAACACAGTTACAGCGCTGAATTCTCTTTGACCTGCTTCAAAATAGATATTTACAACCTGGTACAAACAAATTATTCCACCTTAGCTCACTTCTAGAACACAAACAATTATAGCAGCACTGTTCTGTAAGTGCTTCTAGCTTACTCAAACTGACATATATTTTATTTATTTCAAACAGGTCTTTTAAAAAGGACAGAAAAATGTATGCATACATAACCAACAAAATAATTGGCTTACTACTCCTTTTCTGTTTGAAAAGGAGTAAGAACACTTTTTTAAATCCTATCCTTTATCTCAATTTAATGACTTACTTACAATGTCCTAATTATCAAAAAATTGTAATTAAAACCATGTTATAATACTCATGTTCCTGTTCGACATACTGTGCTAAAGAGCCAATAGTCAATAGTAATCAGACTAAATTGAAATTACTTTTCATAAAATGTTTTGACAACAACATTGTTGTGAATTAATGTTATAGTCATTAGCTTTTAACCTTTTGATGTCTACTTTGGGGGTTTTGAATGTTTTGGTATCTACTTTTGGGGTTTTGAACTTTGTTGTTGGGGTTTTTCGGTTTTTATATTTTTTATTGCTGGGGCTCATTTGTTAGTTTGAAAGTTCAATTTTATGGATTGCCAATTCACAACAAATGTCATCTCAATGCACGTTGAGGAAATTTTAGTTCAATCACATGTCCTCCAATTGCTAGTACAACAAGCTCAGTTGATTATTAAAATGATTTAAACAGTTTGTACCAAACAGTTGATTATTAAAGTGATTTAAACAGTTTGTACCAAACAGTTGATTATTAAAGTGATTTAAACAGTTTGTACCAAACGAAACCCAGCAGGGAGTCATTACTTACAGCATTCACTCCATCTGACCAGCAGGGGACGACAGTAAATCGCTTGTGTTGAGTCGTGGACTTTACAGCAGTCCCTCATACACAGAATGCATTTAGCGACAGTGGAGAAGAAAAACGAATTAAATAAACTTTATTTACTGGTCAGCTGTTGGCTGTTATCCTGAATTATGCCACAGCGTCATGGCAGCACAGTACATTTTAAATAAAATAACTGATGCTGCTTTGCTTTATTATACAACACACAATAATAAGACTAATTATGCTGTTTATATTTTTCACAATTTTCACAATAAAATGACGTAATCAGTGAAGGTGAAACAGAAACAAGACTGAGGAAAAAATAAAACAGAATACAGTCTTAGACCTTAGATTTATTAAGTTAAATGTACAAAAGATCGATGACTTGATACATTTTATGTTTCAAGGCTTTGTCATTTCAAACAAAACAAGCTCTGTGTCAATCAAAAGCCTTCCAGTCCTTTAATATTGCCTGCCAGCTCTCAGACAGTCATACACACTCTTGTGGCAAGTTGTTGTTTTTTTTTAGCTGCAGTAGTCTGCTGTATAACGTAGACTCTAGTCAAATAGATCTGCCTATAATGTAAAAGAGATTTAATACAAAAGCGCAGAACAAAGTATTTACAGAATAAGTAAATCCTGGGTGTGCTCTCTAACAGAGCAACCTTACAGGGAAGCTCTCGGCTTTGGCAGTGAAGATTTTCGTTTACAAAGAGAAACGGATAAGGCACCGAGAAGGGTTAAAAAACATTTGATCGTTCCATAAGCGGCAACAAATCGTAGCTACATCCAACGTCAGTTTGTCCCTAAGGTTTTATTTAAGGAAAACAGTTTGGTTCTGTGAGTGTCACACAGAGCAAGATGTGCTGTCAGCTCGTAAAGTGGTCCATCTGATTAGAGCTAAAGGAAGGCATGCTGGCTCACTGGATTGATACTGAACTTACAAACATAAAGAGAACTTCAATCTGTTTTTCTCAATGCAGGGTTCCTATTAACAGTCTGGAAAAATATGGATTGTTTTTTAGTATTTTCCAAATCAGTAGACTTTATTCTCGAGTCCATTGTCTAGAAGCACTCCATCCATCCATACATCCACCTGTCTGAGGGGTACCTCAGCCTATCAGTTTGGTAACTGAATGGTCTACAATTCTACCATCCATCTTTATATGCATTTGTCCATCCATCCAACTGTCCATCTATATCTATGTCTAACCATCAAGCCATTAATTTTCCATCCAGCCATCCATCTGTCCATCCATTCATCCTGCCTATTGTCTTAACATGACACTAGTTTATACTTTAAAAATTGCTAAAAAGCAATAAGAACTCTAAGAATTTCAGCCTGAAAGTTTGTCGTGTTGCTTAGGAACCCTGGAAACATTTAAAACACCACAGTAACGTAATGCATCAGATTTGGTCTGTGCAGTTCAAAGTGCACAAAGCTGCCATAACAGAGAAAACAAGGCTTTCAGGGCTCTGAGGTGGCAAAAAGTCCGCTGTGACTAATACTGCATGTTCTGCAAATCCTCTTTGGCCAACGGAAAATGGAACAAGGCTCACCAGACGGGTAAGATGGGATGACGGTCTCTGACTCATACAGCAGTGTTGTTATTGCTTAAGAGACATTGCAAACAGTTGCAAATGTTTGGTTGTCTTTACATATCAAAATAATAGTAAAAAAAAAAAAAAAAATTAGAAAAATATCTCCTCGGTTGATTATCTCGCACATGTAAATGTTTCAATACATGACATCAAAAGTGCAACTTTATAACATTCCTTCAGAATGGGGTTTGGAGTGCTAATAGGAAAAGGAAAGGCTGTTAGAAAAAAAAGACATTCATACTTACAAATCATTATTGTAAGGCATTGACAAAAATGTATCATATTTGTCTTAAAGGTGACAGTAGAAATCGGATCTAAAATGACCGTGCATGTTGTATAAAAATATTTTTCCATCTTAATTTCATTCAGTTGTATTAAGCTGATGAGGAAGTTACAGTACTACCAGATGTGAGCGGCGTCACCAGTCAGTCACAATGTCGACTCATTGTGGAGACGCTGCAGCAAGACAGTAAGACGGGTGAAGAGAGACCCAGAAAGCTTAAAACCTCTCTGTGCTCCAAGTTGAGCCACTTTTCCTTCTCTCTCCTTGAAGAATGTTGACCCGGATCCTTTGAGACTGTGAAGTGCCACCTTGGCTGGTTGCCCCGTTTCTGAGGCAACCAGCGATAGATCCCTTAGGTGACCCTGGAGGTCTGATCGCAGTCAGCCCTGCCTCTCAGTAAACAGTCTGTGTTGAGCCAGGCGTTGAGAACTGAAGGAGTACGGACAAGGCAGACACTGATCGATTATAGAGCAGGGAAGCTGGAGTGTTGCTGAACCCTGCCACCAGGTGACGGGAAGAGGGGGAGGAGCCGGGACCGCAGAGGCCATGAAGGCAGGCACGGAGGGGGGATAACTCTGCCAGGGGTCCCTCAGTGTTCAGAAGCTACCCTGGACAAATGGGTGGCTGAGCAGAAAGTCCGCTGTGGGGCGCCACTTCTCCTCCACAAACACTTGCCGCAGGAAGTCCCTGCACGAGTCAGACACACTTTCTGGAAGCATGGGCTTGGTGGGCTGGGTAGCTATCTTAAAAATGGCGGCCATGGCCTCGTACTCGGCCCAGGGAGGTTTCTGAGTCAGCATTTCAACAACAGTGCAAGCGACACTCCTGAAGGAGAACAACAGGGGAAGACAGATTAGTTTTACATGCTCAATTCATCATTAAACACTGCATCATACATGGAGCAAAGGTTTTGACTCTTCCTTCATTTGTCTATAACCTGACTCTAATTTGCTTAGATTTTTTGTAAGAAATAATGTTTTAGATGTCAGAAAGGTCTTTTAAAGTTATTTTTTGCACTTTGGCTGATTTATCACTAATTCTTTTGTTGATTTATAAAATTAAAGCTTACCATGACTATCTTGAGTTACACAATTGATTACATTAGCTGACATGTCAACAAATCGTGGCCCACAAATTTCCAAAAAGATTACCTTTTTTGGAACTGTAGCTTTATTTATAGAGTCATTTACAGTACCTTTTAAAAGTGCTCATAATAGTTACATTTAAAGAATAAAAATGGCCAGGTATACAGATTGGGTAGAAACACAACATTAAGCAAATAAAATCTATTTTAATGTAGATTTCTACATTAAAATGTCACCAGATAAACCTTACTTCTTGGCAACAAAGCATAAAGTTAGAGGTGACTTTTACAGTTTTTCATATTTACTTTACATACCAGTTTTATTTACCCATAAACAAACGAAAATCATGCATTTCAAATGTTGCAGCTAACCTGTAATACTCACCCAGCAGTGCTCTGACTTAAACCTTTATTATGTTTTAAATAATTAAACAGTAAAAAATATAGCATTTTACAAAATGTGCTCACATCAATTTGGCAGAAAATGCCAACAGCACAGTTTTAACAAAAGTCTCATGAGGTTATTTCAGTGCGTTTAATGCTGCTTTATAATTGTACTGCGCAGCAGATTGAAATCCCCTCTGGGAATCATTCCTTTCTCCCCCATCTGAAGGTATTCTTACCAAACATCAGCTTTCCGGCCATATCCCTCCCCGTTTATCACTTCGGGGCTCATCCAGTAGGGGGTGCCAGTGACAGACTTGATTCCTGTTCCAGTCATGCAGATGGTCTGGATCCGTTTGCTTGCTCCAAAGTCTCCGAGCTTGACGTTCCCAGAGGAGTCTCTCAGGATGTTAGCACCTGATGGGACCAAACAAAACAAGCTCAGAGCTAT
Organism: Alfaro cultratus; assembly: GCA_903066825.1. NCBI lineage: Eukaryota > Metazoa > Chordata > Actinopteri > Cyprinodontiformes > Poeciliidae > Alfaro > Alfaro cultratus. The sequence continues at coordinate 75,420 of CAEFZX010024030.1, read as the reverse complement.
TCACAACTCCTCCAAGAGCTGCCACGGAGAGTTCGTTTACCCGAGCCAGCATGTCGACTGACTTCAGAGAAACAGTTGAAGTCAAGAGCTTGATTAATCTGGCAGGCTATCTTTTAAAATACCAACTAAGATCTTCAGGCTGTCATTATATGCATACTTTCCTTCCTATTTATGCATCATCCACTTTCCCTCCCTTTAAAGTGATTACCAAGTGGGCTTATATGTACCAGAAGTTCAAATGCTGAATGAATTGCTCCACGTGAGACAAATTAGACTTCAGCCTAGTCTCCCCTACTTCTGTAGTACTTTTCCAACATGTCCGTCCCATTTCCTCTGGGCACGCCACTTGTTAGATCAGTGACTAACGTGAGCCACTTGCCACTCACCCTCCACACCCAAAGAGGGATTAGATAGCTGCAGAGAGCGACTTGGGAGACTAAAACTGTAACATTTACTTGCTTGGTTCCACTTCAAGCACATATATTGATGTTAAGTCATTTGAAAACTCAGGGATTTCCATTTGTTTGCCTTCTTTTGAAATATTAGCTTGAGAAAAAGTCTCAAGCTATAGTCACATACCACCTGAGCTGACATTTTCTGTTGAAGAAAACAATGTTCTTGTGTGGTGAGCTGACCTCACGCCATATATCAAATGTGTAGAACATTTCCAAGTGGAAAATCCCACCCACATGTGCTGTCATGGAGCCTGGCTGTGTCCCGGGTGGCCCACTATCTTTTTTTCCCCCAACTGACACAAGCAGACGGGATGTTTCCCTCTTTCTTGGCTGCTGCGGCCTAATGAAACAGTGACTCCCAAAGCTGCGGGCAGAAAAACCAAAGCCTTTCCGTCCGGTGTCGAGCATTTTTAGACAGGCCACCTTCACCAGCGTGAAGCCTAATATACCTCAGAGGAGATGTTAAAATAGTGCAGTTTTCCATCTACGTTCTGAGTAAGAGAAATGAAATGAGAATCTATGGGAACAACCTCACATGTTAAAAAGAGGATTTTTTTTCTGACAGACCAACATGAAAATGGTGAATGTTTGTGAAGTTGGAGGCAAATAATAAGTGGATTATACAAATAATCTTAAAAGTGTGGCAAGCATTTGTTCTCCCTCTGCCAACAGAACTGCAGTCTTTTGGCAGCTCTGGCAAAAGATGTAAATTAGGACTGCCAAAAGACAGTCTTAATCTACAGCTGTAGATTAGTTCTAATCTACATCTGTGGATTAGGACTGAAACAATTAATCAGATTAATTGTGATGAATTGATTTTTGAAATAATTCTCAACTAATTTAGTTATCGATTAATTGTTAACAGGAGTGTACAGACTCAAAACAGGAAGAAAGAACAACACACAGCATCAATTAAGCCAAAACTGTACAAAACATATTTACATTTTACATTTTAGATAAGAAAAACTTTGTAAATATGTTCAACCCAGAACTCTTCAAGTGGCATAGTTTTAGCTTAAAATTCAGTAATACGAGAAATCCTGTAAGGTACATTTTGCTATCCAATTATTAATCAGTTAATGCATAAAATAGTCGTCAAATCAGACCTGTGCTGTATAATGTGAAGTCAAGCAGAAAGAGCTGAGATTTTCACCTGTAGAGGATAGAAGCATTTTTTTTAGATCCTTAGCTATAAATGACTCAAGGATGAATGTTCACTCAAGGAATGCTGTTACTGTATTTTAGTTAGTTTCTTATTTTAAGAAGGAATTGGATTATTTGGGTTTCTGTTTGCATTTTTAAATTTATTTATAGTATTGCGTAGAAAAAGCCTGAAGTGGTTAAATGAAAAAAACTGGAGAATGTTACAATTAATTGTCCAAATAATCAATAGACCAATTGTTAGTTTCAGTCTTATTACAGACCGCAAATTTTATCTGTGTTTGCAAACTGGTTCACGCTCAGTTACACTGGATAGAGAACGTCTGTAAACGTCAACTTTATGTTTGTATAACGAGATTAAATTATACACAGGTATATTTTATGCTCCAAATACCAGACGACTTCTGAAGACAGTTAGTTTTGCAGGATTTTATAAAGTGATTGAGTAAAGAGGAGTGAATACAAATGCATGCCACATTTTTTTGTACGTCTATTTGTAAAATGTTCGGAAAACTATGAATCACCTTCAACTTCACACCACTTTGGGTTTTTAAATTCCCCCTAAAATACATTGAGGTTTGTAGTTGTATTGTGGGGGAATGACTACTCTCTCAAAATTTTATAGTTTTCTGAGAGACTGTTCAGTTTCTCTGAAGTTTTAGAAGTCACAAATCAAATTAAAGCTCCTCTTTGACCTTTGCAAGATTCCAGTTTCAGTTACCTTTGATGTCCCTGTGCACAATCATGTTGCTGTGCAGGTATGAAACTCCCTGAAGGATCTGCCTGGTGTATCTTCTTGTCACCTTCTCCGTCAGAGCCCCGTAGGCTTTCAACTGGTCCTTTATTGAGCCCTGGAGGGACAGCACAAGAGCAACAACAGCTTTTATGAGAATGTGTGGAAAAATGAATCACGCTTGCTGCGAGATTCATCATAGACTCAAATAAGAGTTAATTTTGCAATGGAAACGGCGCCTCGCTGCCAAATTCCAAACACAAAAACCAAATATGTAAACAATGCTGAAAGAGGATTGTCCGATGCTGAGATCAAACGGAGTTTTAGTTCCTTTTCTAAGTTCTTCCAAAGTAAATCTTTGCGAAGTGAAGGTGTGATCCAATACCACTTAAGATGCAATAAAAAAACAAGACATATTTCTCTTTACTTTCAGCTGTCAACAACACACCTCTAAGACAAACCTCGAGCTTAGCCCTCCCACTCTAAACCACCAGCTCCTTCCCTGGGCCACTCAAGTTTTATCGAGAACAGACCCACAAAACCTTGTCACCTCCTCTCTTAGATCAGCCAACTCCAACACACTATAAACATTTCCATTTCCAGACAATGTGTGACTAAGACCGAGAAATTAGAAAAAAAAAGAAAAAAAGATCAACAGGCGACAGTCTCTCACTAAAGATTTTTTTTTTCACAGAAAATGATCCCATAAAACAGGCTGTCCTGCTCACATTAACCACTGAGACCATGTTTGGTGACAGCTGGTGACGTTTTTCAAATTGTTTTCTAGCTGAAATCGACTGCAGGAGTCGTTCTTAAAACAGCCGAGATTAAACGAACGCTATGCAGAATGTTTTTGATCATCATCAAAAACATTTTGAACTGAAGCCACAGTTCCAATACAAAATTCTTTAGCTTTCCTTACTAATTATTTACAAAATAATGTAGCTATGCACTGATCCAAATTTTCATGGTTACTAATTATTTCCAGTTTTGTTTGGGTTTTTGAACTTTTTTTTTACTCTCTCTAAAATAAAATAGCAAATAAGACACAAAAGCCACATTTGATAGAGGTGGTATTTTTTTAAATTCTAGTGAAAATGAAGCAATTGCATAATTATCCCATTTTTGCATCACAGCATATGTCCTCAAAGTACTCACTGTTTTTTTATGTATCTGTTTACCAGAAATGATTAAGTTCAGCAATAGCTTTGATGCATCCCATGATTAGGGGGAAAAAATATCAGCATTAGCATTAGTAATAAAGTTTAAAATTATATAGATCTGAAATATAGTAATTATAGTTCATTAGGACTCTGCCTTTAAGCACAGCCACTTTCAGAGGGCAATAAGATTGCTTATTCCCCAATGATTGCTTATTGCCCACTTAATGAAATCCTGATTCAGGTCAGCAGAAAAAAAAGTAAGAAACCACATAAAGCATCAAACTGAAGCTTCATTTGCTTATCTCTGCAAACCCACAGCAGGAGTCAACCTCTGTCTGCAGCCGATCACTGATTAGCAACAACTCTAAGAAATTTAGAATTGGATGCAGACACAACTCTTAAGAAATTTCAGTTTTGACAACTAGATAATATTAACTCTAAAGCAGGATGGGCACCTAGTTAAAAGTGTCTGTTGCTAAATACAGCATAGGCATTGTAATTTAATGAAATCCGACAAGCCATGTGGACAAATTAAACGTTCTTTTCCTATAAATAATCGTTACTTTGAAAAAAATGTCAAAAAAAGGAAACAATTATGGCTGCATAATCTGATTTATCCGAATCAGTGAAACTCCATCCAACAGTGTGAATATCATATTGCTGTGCAAAACGCCTTCTTATGACAACTGGAAATAACACCAAACTAATCTTGCATTATAACAGTCCTTTGCAGTACTTTTAATGTGCAAACTGATACTAAAAATACTGAGGAGCATGTACTGTTGAATGAGGGTACTGAAGTAGCAACCCAACAGTGGAACCACAGGAGTCACCTTCAAAATTAAAGCATCTTTTCACAATACTATTAGCTTTGTGTGCAGAATTGAATGCCTTTGGGCTGTAAAATGCTCAGGGCTCATCTAAATAAAATGGAAGGAACTAGTGAAGTTTTAAAAGCAAGAAGATATCCTTCTAGCTTCAGGTTCTTATATGAATCAGAACCAGAATATAAACACAGAAGCCACCAAGTTCTCACCTTTGAAGATAAATGTAGCAGCTCTCCTCAGCATAAAGTAGCTAACGTTTATGCTCAGTTCATGTTTGTCATGTAAATATAAGCATTATTATATTCAAAGTTCCCACAAAACCACAAATGGCTTGTTAAAAAACCCCCAAACAAACAGAAAAACAGCATTCCACAAGCATGAGTACTAGGAGTCAGAATACACACCCCGGGCATGAACTCAACAAAAATGGTGAGTTTTCTATGCTCCAGGTCCCGCAGGCAGCCGTAGTACTGAACGATTCTCTCATGTCGCAAGTTCTTCAGCAGCTGAATCTCGCACTCCAGAGCATTCACTTCCTACAGAAAAAAGGTCACTTAATATCTTTACATTTGTTAATATTTTGAAAAAAAAAGAAAACACACACACATAAGAATCCAGTAGGTTTATTCCAAACAAATTTGCCCACAAACCTCACCTTGCTCGTTTCTTGACTGTCAGGATCAAAGGGCACCTGCTTGGCGGCCAGCTCGCGGCCTGTGTCTGCATCGTAGCAGAGGTAGACCTCCCCGAACGCCCCTCGTCCCAAGAGCTTTCCCTGCCGCCAGTTGACTGGCGCCCGTGGTGCTGCAGAAAACAACACCAGATGATGAAAACCCACCGCTGGCTAATTTTTTGTCAACTAAGCCCCTCGAAGACAGACAGCAACAGCAGCATTGTGATAAACTGATCTGAGTGAGCGCCGAGTCCAAAGCAATAAAACACTACTTAGACAGTAAAACCCTCCAAGACAAAATGTCAAAACCACCTTGGTTTTTGTCGAATAGCTTCGACCGCAGACCCTCTCAGATTCAGGGAAACCCCAGATAAGACAGCCAGGCAGTGAAAACCGCAACCCGCCGACGCAAAGTTGTCAAAACCTTAGAAAGATCGTCTCAGCAGGGCTCATCCACTCCAGTCCCAGACTCTGAGACTTTGTTTTGGAATTAGCCTGCTGCTTTGTGGCCGCATTAGACTGTTTGGTTGTGCGTGGGTGAGGACAGCGAGACGGAGACGTCGACCACAGACTGCTGAGCTGAGCTCTGGCAGGATGACAGAGGCTGTTTCTGAACAAACTGCAGATGTGATCAGCGAGCCTGCGACATGGACAGGTCTGCATGATCAGAGAGGAATTATGCCTGTGGAGACTTACAGCATTACTGCTCCTTCACACTCTGCATCACCAAGAATTAAAATAAGGCTGACGGAGGGTTGAAGGGAGAACGGATTATCTTTGATTTGGCACTAGCCGTTTCGGCATAACAACTGAAGATTTTCCCCACGTGTGTTAATGGAAAGCGCTTGGCTGAAAAAACTGTTTAAATATTAAAGCATGGCTATGTTATATCAGTTTATGAGGCTAATTAACTCAGTGTTTAAGAAAAATAATATTTATTTATGGGTCTAAAGAGGAATTGAGCAACAAATGGTTACAAAAAGCCAGATGTTCAGAGTTACAACTTAAAGTGTGAAGATTTGCTGGGGGGTTTTATTATTTTTGGTTTGCCTCTTACACAGTGTGCAAACATTACCCCCAGCCTTTAGTTACCAGCCTGTTTGCATCCAAAATTACATCACACACAAACATCACAACTCCTCTGCAGATAGATTTGTTCATCCAATGTGGCTCTCAGACATTTCTCTTGAACTGAAGTTTGCCTTCAGTGGTCCCACTTTGTCTCTTTAGCACATTTTTGAAGATAGTCTTGCATAAAAGTTTTCGGGTTAGGCCACACTACTTACATTTGGCTGTGCCGCGCTGGCAGCTTTTGTCGGCAGTCCGGCCCAGCGAGCGCAGGTCGCTGAATGTCAGCGAGCTGTCACCATTATAACTGCGTGTGCGACTGGAGGGAACCAGCTGGAAAAGGTTCTCCTGGGGCATGAAGCTGCGTGGGAGTGTCCTGCGACCTGCAAGCAGAAACACATTGGTGACTTTTTTCCCCCCTCTCATTCTGTTACTCATTAGAGGCCAAGACTCAATGCCGGCCAGAGTCTCTCACCACTCAGTCCCACTTCCCTTTAGACAGGAAGAAGGCCGCTGTATTTTTATACAAGTTTGGGTTCGCCACAGGGAGACGTAAATCACAGCTAGTCAAGGTTAGCCTCAGAGTGAGCAATTACTTGCAGCTGCCTGGAACAGTGCTGCAACATTTAATGCACCAAATCTATATGAGGAAAGTATTTCGTCAGGGGCAAAAAAAAATGGGGAATGTTGAAGTAGAAAAATTATAATTCAGAAGGGGTCAGCTCCCAGACACCAACAGGCACAGAGAACAGATGGTTCCCTCAGTGCATATGGTTCTGAACAGTGCCCAGACGGTGTATATTCATAATAAATTGCATTAATGGAGTATTTTTTCAGATTACCCACCAATAATGTCATTGTATGCTTTCAGCTATGTGTAAAGCAGGAGGTAACTATGGAACTGACACACCAAGATTATCTTGTCAGATGTCATTCTAAGATCTTATTCTTAGAACTTTGAATTTTCCAGCCAGGAACTGGTAATTGCTTCAATCTCGACAACCTGCCATAATGTTCCAGAAAAGAACTAATTAAAATTAAAACCAACATGCAACGTTTTGAAACTCAGACAGGGCACATTTTCAGGTATTATCAATCTGACCATTTAGGTTTGTGGTTTCTTTATTTAGGCATAACAATCTGTTGACTTTGTAGTAAAGGTGATTTCTTACGATCGCCATAATCCTTGCTGCGATTGGGCAACTGGAACTGCCGTGGGAAAGTTCCTCCTTTCCCGTGTCGACCTGAAAGAGAGAGCAAAGAAGCAAAACTTTCATTCGCTGAAACATTTAGTTTCCACTTGCACCCATCCACCTCAGTACTTCTCACTTCAAACCCTCATGCACTCCTCTTCAAATGTGCACCGACACACTGATGGAGTGCAATGATTAGAGAAGCTCTCATTTCCATAGATCACATCTGACAAGTCTCAACGCACTGTTCCTGCTCATCCGTGCATGTCAAATCAGAGTTGAGCTCAGCAGAATGACACGCAGCTTTCCACACATGTAGCCCCGCTGCTGCGTCACCCTGATGCAGCCCAGGCAGAAACTGAAAACAGTCCTCCACTCTGAGGAGGAGTATTAAAGGCAGGTGGGGAGCCCCGTTGACGCACATGAGCGGCGACCCTCGCAGCACACGCGCTAGCATAGGAGTGGTGCTTGTGGTGGTGGTGGGAGGAGGTGGGGGGTACTGAGTCTCAATTGAAAGCAGCTGTTCCGTCACATGATGGCCTGCTCTCGCGCTGTTATTGTGGTTGTATCCCCATGGAGACAGCAGTTATTTTCTGTGTTTGGTAACATGGGATGGAGAGGAAAAATCTACTCACAGGGAATGATAAACACTGTAGGCCCTGACAGGAGGGGGCTGGGCTCTACATCTGGGGAGAGGAGAGCCTGTGTGTGCAGCTGTGTCCTAATGTACCGTGCACATGATCTGCAGCATTTCTTTCTTTTTTTAATTCAGTGCATGATGGGGAGCGAGCGGCGCGAGACAGAAAGAAGAGAGCAGATTGGGAAAGCTGCTCCGCTCAGAAGGGTTAGCGTGGCGTTGTCTGCCATGCTGCTTTCTTTGATCCGTGTTCTGAAGATACAGACGGGAACCCAAGGGACCCGAGTAGAGGGGCTTCAAGGGGCTGATGACTGGTCATGAAAAGCCACCGCATATTAGGGCTACTAAAGAAAAGGTCCAAATGAATAGCGCCCTCAGACCACTAACTTTAATGCGTTGTACTGGGATTTTAAGTGATGGATCAGCACAGAGTAGAGCATGTGACGCAGAAGGAAAATGACGCATGGCTTTCAACAAACTTTCAGATATTGTTTGGACTTTAATTTTGATTAATTAATTACATAGATTTTAAAAAAATGTTCAAAATTTTAACTTAACTCATTGCATTTTTCTGTTTTACATAAAACAGTCCCCAGCTGAAGCGTTTTATACTGTGTTTCAGTATGCTCTTAATTCTGACGTCCGCAAACAACAACAAAGTCGCTTCTCTTGTTAATTTTTGCTTCAAAACACAGTCGAAAGGGACGAGGGACAAGATCATTATTGTGTACAAGTTCTGCTCAAAAGAGCACCAACGCTATTTAAGCCTAAAATACCATGTCAATGGTAAACATGTTCCAGCAAGCGCAGACGTCCCCAAAGGTAATGTCAGCGTTCACAGTTCACATTTCTAAAGAAGCAGTTTTTCAAAGAAATTACATGAATAATCAGGAGTTCCTGAAACACTTGAAAGAAACTCCCTTGAGATTGCACCGATCTGTTGGCTGAGTTACCTAAATACCAGATTTTAACACTAAATAACATTTTTGTTGAGCTTATGTGCATGTAATCAAGGATTTAGCAGCAAAAAGGGGTCTTGCGTTGAAAAATTTGCTTACTTTGTCAATGTATTGTTTTTGATTAAAAATCAATTAATTTCAACAATTAATTGCAGACCCTGGAATTAATTTGATAAGAAAAATATATTAAACATTTTTATTTGACGGGCATTTGTATTCATTTCCTCCAGTATTTTGATACTCCCAATTACCTTCAAGTATCATTTAAATAGTAAATAAAAAATTGGAACTTCATCTCAGTTGGTATGTGATGAGGTTTATTACAGAACATTATTCAACAAAGACCAAGGAACACAGAAGACAAGGATAAAGCTGTGGAGAAGCTTAAAACAGGGACTTCTAACTGGGGACTGTTAAATCCATCATCAGAGCATGGCACAGATCCAAATCTTCCAATCACAGCCGTCTAACTAAACCGACAGACTAGACAATCAGAGCACTGAAGTGGCTGCAGTAGATTGTCTGTCTCTTACCTTTGTATTCGTAGTTGAGGTTCAGGTAATTATTGTCCCGGTTGTTCTGTGAGAACGGAGGGCTGCAATGATAAAGAACAAGTAGAAAAAGTTCAGGAATCATTTGCTTGTTTGATTGGTAATTCCCCCCGTGTCTTCAAAACAGAGTCTGGCCGGCAGCTTCGCAGTAAAGCGGAGCCTCAAAATGCTGCTTGTGTTGAAAGTATTTTACAGGTGGACACGCTGGGTGTTTCAGAACGGTGTTCTGAATTAGAGCAGATAAGCTGGGACCTCTTTGTAATAATAATAATAATAAGAAGAAAACAGTGAGAAAAAATGTTTTGGCATTGCTGACCTGGCAGTCAAGCTGAGTGTATTGTATATTCTTAAATGTACTCCCTCCCATCCCCGGTTCTTCAGCCTCCAAGCCTCCCACTTTGGGTGTTTGTGACCAGCCCCTCCAGAGAGTGACGTCTCTGCTGACCGCAGGGCGGCGCGGGGCCACGAGACCCTGGATAAGGGGCACGCATGCCCGCTCGCAGGGAAAAGTTCCATGCACTTGTTTCCTGCCATTGTTCTGCAGCCTGGAGTGCTGATAAGCCTTGTGCAGGTAGAACTGTTTCCGTCCTCCCGCTCTCTCAAACCTCGCTCTCGCTTACTTTTTATTTTCCTTTCGACTCTGATTCAGTCCTCTCTCTCTCTCATGTCGGTTTCTCTGTTTTTTCCTTTCTTGTTTTCTGGCTTGGTCTTTTCATCGTCTCGCTCTGTCCGTCACATCTCCCACTCAGTGACCAATATCCTTGCTCCAGTGATAACAGAGGAACCCAGGCGTCCAGATAAGTAGTTTAGTCACTATGGCAACAGCAAAATGACCTGATTCCTATTTTCTTCTCACATAGTCAGCTCAGGAAAGGGTCAGATATACAAACTTCAATCTGTTGCTGCTTTGGTTAGTGGTGTTTTTCTTAAACTAATCTCATATCACTAACGCTGGTTTGGAAACATAAATATGAATCTACGTAAATGATGATCATGAATCCCAGCGTCTGCACCAACACTCACCTGTCCAGAGCTTGATCTATTGACTGACAGCTGCTTGACAGCGAGTTGCCTGCACTGCCGAAGGGATCCAGCATCTGACAGATGCAATGACACAGAGAGAGCAAAGGTCACATGAGCAGACAGTGATGTGGTGGAGATAAAAACAAATGGATTTGAGTCTCTAGCATTTTACTGCACAGCAGAATTCAAATAAGGATTCAGGTATTATTCACAAATGTCAAGCAGCTGCATCAGAATTAAAAATTTTCATTCTAAAAAGCAAGAAAAAACTGCTTTTATAAAGTGTGAAAAACCTGAAGCTGTGAAAGGTTTGGAAACCTTGGTATTAAAAACTGTCAAAAATGAAAAGAAAAAAAGTTACACCTTTACTTCACTAAAGTTAACGTTTTGAAGATGACATCAGAAAATGTTTCTGAGATCAACTTTCACCTTTTTTTTGTCTTTTTTTCTTTCACAAAATATGAATGCATTAAACAAGATTTTAAAATATCCTCCATAAATGTAAATGTCTGCAATGTAATTTCAGACGCAGGATGAAATCTTTTCAGCCTTAAAATGAAGATCACCAAACATTAAGACATTTTAAGACCTCTCAGAAACCCTGAAAACTGTTGAACAACATTTGTTACGCGGAGCAGAGCTTACGTTCTGGTCTGGGGTCTCTGGGATGAACTCCCCCTCACTGTGGATGCTGGTGTACGAGCCCTGACGAGCGATCTGCTGCTGCTCTTCGGGGACGCTGCCTGGAGGCGGGGACGTCCGACCGGTGTGGAGAGAACCTGAGAAAAGACACCGGTTAGAGGATGAGAAGCAGAAAAAGATGGAAAGCAGCCGAATCAAATGAGGGTGAGGAGATAAAGAGCGTCGATTAAGGGAAGATAGAATAGGAGGGAGAGAAAATAGTGTGTTATTCTTGGATTCAAGTTCAAGAGAGTCGGAGATGATTTACTAAACCACGCTACCGCCACCTCTAACCTCAATTACTGTGACAAACGTTCGCCCTGCCACGCTGCTGCAGAGCCTGAGGACTTGTCCTTGTAACAAAGGCTGAAACTATCACTGATTGAGGTAAGAGGGATTTTAAGACACTCACCAGAACGAAAAATGCTTAAAATGAACAATAATAAACGTGGAAACTACAAATCTTTGTTCAACACAGGTCGGTGTTCCTCACTGTATGATCTCCCTCCCCTCTTCTGCTGTTGAATGTCTTCTGATACCCAGGCTTACATCACATCTTTGCTCAACCATAGACTGTGACCGCTCTCCTGTCGCCTCCTATCTGCTGCCACTCCTTCTTTTCCTCTCTTCATGCTTACAGCAGGACAATAGATGTAACTGATGGGTACTGGTACAGGGACAGCATTCAAAAGGAGATAGATTGGCGTGAAATTTCAGGGCTTTTACTTTAAACTGGAAAATGCAAATGGTTTGCTGCTGCTCGTGTTTAAGATTTGGAACATGGGAGTAAAAACATTGACCTTTGTGAACAGAGCTGATGTAAAGGACAGAGAAAAAGCTGCTCTGCAGAGAAGACTTCCTCTTCACGCCGAGTTACCAGACATGCCAGGAGGGACAACAGACCTGGACTGCACTGTGTTATCCAGCCCAAAGACTGTGACACGACACCAATCTGTCTGGGAGGATTACTTTGACATTTTGGGGAAACATTCGTCTCACTCAGCGTTCGATTAAAAGATTAAATCTACAATAATCCTCTGTATGTTTCCTAAAAAAAAATAAAAAATTGTAAAATGTCAAATGACGCCTTTATAAGGTAAAAAGGGATTCTTCATATGCTGGTGGTGCCTTGCTCTGAAGGAAAGTGCGTCCTTGCTTTGACATGACGTTTCCCTGCCTTCGCTTACAGTTTGCGTCTTCTGTTCTGACCAGCAGCAGCCTTCATTTTTCCAAAAACATGTTTGTGACAGGCAGAAGCAGAAAAAAAAATCCTGAAAGTAGAGGATTTCATGCAAAGTGTCCTGATCTGAGTTCTTATACCCAGCAGATTCCCAGTAATAGGTTTTATCCTAATTTATTAAGTCCAAAGGCCATTTCCAGCATCAAATGCCCCATTAGATTGCAAGAACACTATTAGTAATATTTTTTATCCTTCCTGTGGCAACATCACACCTCATGTGTCAAATACAGTAGTTATTGTCAAAAAGGATTTTATGGTTTTAAAACATAGACAAAATGATTACAGAGAGTAGAGTTTATGCCCTGAAGAATGTAGATTCTTAACTTTACTTTGAGATTTCCAAATATTTGCCAGCATTTCCAAATTCAACGTTTTCAGACAGAGGCTGAAAGCTCGCAAGAAAAAGATAGCACAACTTTGGTGTTCTCCTTTCCACCTTCCTGTTATCTGCTGTAAGTCTTGCTCTCGCTCACTCTTTTGCAGGCATGGACTACAGGCATTTCACAAATTTGTTGCATTTTACTACAACCTGATGGGTCTTAGGAATATGTTGTTCAGAGATCAGCTTTTTTTGGTTTCTCAGTGCATCTTTATCCATGACTTTCCGTGAGATTAGTGGAAGCTCACCTGTTGAGTGTTTGCGGACCCTCTCCGACCCTTTGAGCAGAGAGCCCTTCAGGTCTCCTAATGACCGCGATGACTTCATCTCACTCTGCTTGTCCCGGCTGTTCACCTGTAGATACTGCAAGCAGGAAGAAGGGGACATCACTTGAGGAAGTGAGGGCAGTATTACAGCTTTCTTCATCGCTCTTTTTGGAAGAAGTATGACTTTATTGAAATCTCACATTCATGACCGCAGCTGGGGTTTCAATGATGCTCATGTACAGTGAACAATGAGAGCGACTCACAGGGTTGTTTTTAGGGGTCTTCAGCAGAATCCTGAGCAGCCCGTTAGTTCCTGAAGTGTTGCCCAGAGAGAGCACCGCCTGATCCAGGTCCTCCTGGCTTTTCAGCGGCAGCAGCAGCTGAAGGACCAAATACAAACATGACCTTTCTTTTCTTATTGTTGCATAATGCAACAGCAGTTTCAGAAAGGCTGAGATGGGAGAGGATTCTTATTAAAGAAAGTAAACATTCTTTCATCTGATTTTCCTTGTGCACTTAAGCTGAAAATCCCTTTTTAGGATGCAGATGGTTTCTGGAGTTTGACAATGAATGTTCAGCTCCTGGCAACTTTTAAAATCCACATAAACCTTTGAAGCCATTTTTTTTTTCTTCTTCATTTTTCTAACGGGAAATATGACTGCACTGTGAGTTGCATTTCTCCTGTGAAGTTGCTCAGGGAATCACTGCACATTTGTGTAATAGGGAGATGAAAGGCAGTGCAAACTTAAAACTGAAAAACTGAAATGTTTTTCTTCATCTATGTTTTTTAAAGTCTTTTAACGCTGAAAACAAAACAAACGGAAAGTACTCCCCATCTCTTGTGCTTAGCTTTGTCTCATACTTTTTGTTTTTCTCTCCTCTGGAAAGTACTCTGGCTCAATGCCACCATTGAGCCAGAGTACTGCACAGAGTGCTGCACAAAGCCATTGATGGACCATTTGTCCATCATGGTATTTTATGTGAATCTGACTGTGATTTGATTATCTTGGAATAATTTCCATCAAACAAATATGTATTCTGACTGAAATTGATCACAGGTAATACCATTTCAATTGGTTTGTCTTATGAAGTGTGAACATGTTTCCTAATTTAATCTAGCGTTAACATTGATGAATAAATGTTTATTATTCAGTCGCATTCTGTAACTTGGTACCGATTACTACGTTCTGAGTGGGTTGTTGTTCCCTTTTTGCAAATCTGAAAAACAAAATCAGGGCTTTTCTGAGTAATTAGGATGTTAACGGCTTGGAGAAACAAAACATGTTTATGCGGCTCACACAGTGTCTGAGGTCTCCTAGAAGCATCATTAACCAAATCACTCAGCTACATTTTGCAGATTTCAACAAGTGAGACTGTCACAAAGTCAAACGTTTACTGCATAATTACCACAGCTAAATAGGTAATACTATTTTTGTGGAATTGAGATAAAAGATCTGTAGACATAGTATCCATCATCCATTTTGTCTCTTCCTCTTGCAGTAATTCTGGGTGTTTGTATCATTTGTTTGTACCAGAAGAAAATGTGTAAAAAACAAAAAAAAGACACATTATGTGTTTTCACATATTTTCTATTGTTGAATTCATTCTACTCAATCTGTACAGTGTTAGAACATAATCTTCCTTCTCTTACCTCCTTCTCCATAAAGAAGAGGTCCATCTGCTGACCAAAAGCCTCTGTTACTTTTTGCAGAAGCTCTTTGATCTTCAGCGGCCTCTGAAACGGTATGATCCTGAAACGAGGTGGAAACATCAGAAGCGTTAAGAATCAAAGGGATATTTATGTCACATCTGGGTGTAGACACTTTGCAAGAAGATCCCTCATAAACAGGAATTAACTTTTTCTTTTCTGGTGCTTTTGGTAGCCACAAAATAAGTCATTTATTTCACGAATGTGGCGAAGAGAGCGGAAAATGTTCAGGTCGGGCTGGGTCAAGGAGAGAAGAGTGCAAAGGCGTGCAATATACTGACAGAAGATTAATCAACAAAGAAAAAAGCGAGGGAATAAACCTTCTCAGAGAAAATGTACAGTCTATCTGCAGTTATCTATTCAGAGGGATCATTTTGTCTTTCAGTCTGATTGCAAGAGAGTGTGTATACGGGGCAGCGTGTTTGTACATGCATGAGCGTGCTTTCCAATCAGAGTATGCATCGGCCGCTGTTTCAACAACGGCCGGGGTCTCTCCGCTAAGCCAGCACAAAGGCAGATGGGAAACTTCCTGAGAGGAAAGAAGGGGGGCTGAAGCGGGGCTGGGGAGGGGATCTAGAGCGGCAGCTAAAGCAGCAGGATGTGTGTCTTTCCCTCCTCTTTTAGAGAGACAGAGTGATAGATATAGAGACGTGGAGATATTTACAGACTGCGAGTTAGAAAATAAAGGAGACAGCCTGAAAAAATAAGACTCTGCATCATGTCTTCTTCTTCTTCTTCTTCTTTGCCTGCTATCAGTCTCATTCTGCTTGAGAAGAATCTGCAGCCGCCACTAACTCTTTATAGTATACTGATAAAAGATCTTGTTTTAATCCCATCGCTTCCTCATCAGAGGCCAAAGCTCTGCCTATGTTAATGACTGCTCATTGGTTCCCTCATTTAAATGAGAGGATTCTGGGAATCGGCAGGCCTGCAGATCAGAGGCGAGCAATGGTGCAGCTAAACGCTCCCCGACTGTTTAGATTCAGCGATGATGTGTGCGATAGAGAGCAGGAGGGATGTGGCGGAGGGCTAAAAAAGGGGGTTCTGCGCTAAAAGATATGGCTTTCCTTCCTCTGCAAGCAAGCATGGGGAAACACAGTTGCAGAGAAAAGAAAATAGAAAAGGAACAGATTTGCAGATGAAAGATTGCCTTCACACAGTGCGCCGGCTCTGTCTTTTCCTAAAAATCACAAACATACACACACAGAAAGAAAAAAAAAAGAAGAAAAGAGTAAAGGTCTGGCTCTGGTCCTTCACTCTCTGGCCAAAGGAAGAGAGAGACACTCTGCAGCGCTTATTTCCTGCCTCAAACCTTCAGTGCCTGCCAATGAAAAGAGAAACCTTCCAGTTTGATTCCATTGTGGACAGACAAAACGATTATCCTGACTCATGGATTCCTAATACCTCGAGTGCTGCAGATGCTTATGGGATATGGCATTGTATATACAAAGTTTCTGCACAATCCAGTTGTCTTAAAGAGCAAAAAAGGTCTCACCACGGAGGCTTACATAAATAAAAGAAAGGTTTGCGGTTCTTTTTTTTCCCTTTTTTGCTAAATTGAAATGTGTCCTTAGTTGCTGGCTTGTGATATTTGCAGGATGGAAGCCCTTTCCTGCTTTGTAACCAGAATTAAAACAAACATTTAGATTTTAAAAAGAATATGCACTTAATAAGATTTACATTTTAAGCAGGAATGCTTTTCAGTGAAAGCATAACCAAAGCTTCTGTTTATTTAAATCTTCTAACCTTTTATGTATGCATGGCAAAAATGTCAGTAAATAATGGTTTACTATTAGGTCTTTATAATACTTGAAAAAATGCACTAAAGTTGGTAAATCTAGCAATAACTAAACAAAAAGTTAAGTCTACAAGTGTAATGCCTTCATTACAAACACAAACTCCGGACAGAGATTATTCTATCGAGAAACAGAAAAAATTAAATACATAGTTTTCATTCAAACATCACAGTTTTATTAACAAACTTGCTATAGCTGCTGCTGTATTGGTAATGAAACAACCTTACCTTCTTATTCCACCAGAATATCTTAACATCCTCTTAAAACATTGGCTACTGTTTTAACAACAAACATTACCAAATCTATGGTATCCAGAGCATGGATGCATTTAGTTTATATAATTAGTTAGTTATTGTTGTTTTTTAAACCTCATCAATTGAAGGACACTAAGACATCTTCTTGTTAGAAAAAGTTGAATCCCAGAGTAACCTGGAGCTGGATGGTCAGTGGGATAATATGAGAAGAACAAACCTTAGAGGTGTAATAAATGCACTTATACCCAGTACAGCTCAGTTCAGTGCACAAATGTACAAAAAAACTGAACTCAGTTATTCGCATGAAGCAACTTTAAGTCACTAATTGGCCAACTGGCTAATCAGTAGTGGACAAAAATTAGCTGATTTCCAAAAAGTTTCCACTTTTTAAAGTTTTAGACAACAATAAATTCAAATTTATTTAAAAAACAAAACAAAAAAAACAACTTTTTTCTTTACTGCTGACCAAGGTTTAAAAGGTTCGTATCTAGTTTACTTAACACAAGTAAACCAAAAAAAATGTATGGATCGTGGCTTGAAAACCGAGATAAGTACCAAACTGTGATTTTCTGTGCACCATAACAACCCTTGTGAATATGTATTGAGTTAAAGCAAGAGGAAATGTCTTGTGACTGTATGAGTGGTGCCTCCGCAAAGTGAGATGTCTGTTCTGGGAGAGCAGAGTGATGTGAGCAGACTCATGAGGAAGAGCAGATAGCCGCCAGGCTTAGAAAACAGAGGGAGGCAGGAACACAGAGACAGCAGCGTGGAAAAACTTATCTCTTCCACAGCAGCAGCCAATTAGGGCTGTGAAAAAGTGGAGAGGCTCATTGTGGATCCATATTCTACTGGAACAACATGCTCCTTCTCACTTCTGTGAGCCTGCAGCTTTCTAATCATCAAACCAGTTCCTCTTTCTTTGGTCCAAATAACTGTGAATGAAGGTGGTGGGAATTCATGTAGTTTTTGCCTCCATTTCTCCTGGCTAGCAGAATAAAGTGCATCAAAACTAGTTTTGAGATGGATAAAAACAGGCCACCATTAAGATTCTTCTCGAAGACCCACCATTAATCTTATAGAAAATGTGTGGACAATGTAAAAACATAAGAGCTGCATAAAGCTCTACCTTGATTTTTGCTCTGCATCACACACCTGCAGCTTTTTCAGCCTATTATTTTGTACTGTTCACAATTCAGAGGCCAGTTTCAGAGGGGAAACTACTTGACAGTCAGAGGATGACCTTCCCAGATGAACCACAGTTTTGTGTCGCAATAGTCCTAACTGGACAGGTTAGGGATGTCCACCTGTTAAGTCAGCAGTCTGATTCTGGAGTTCTTATCAGCTTTCCTGTGGTGGTTCGGTGATGGCCAAGGTGTCGGACCAACGCTGGTTAACTTGGAGATCGTTCCTCCTTTTTCTGTTTTCCAAACAGTTTCCTTAAACTTTCATTAGCTAAAGGAAATCCAAATTATGGGTTTTATACACAATGTCAAGACTTGGATGGTGCCAGTGGAAGCATCCAAATACCGTGTCAGCAATTATTATAAGGCTATAATATTTCTCATCATCAAAAAGGGTATAAATAGTTTTTGACATGTCATTTTTAATTTAGGTGTAAATAAAATGACCAGATGTATTAATTTTATTCCAAATGAATCTTCCTTTTACATTATTTTGTTGTATTTTGAGAGATTTCTGTGTCAATTCCTATTAAAAACACCTGGTGACACTGAGCTATTATGAAAGGATGCAACACACTTGGCAGAAGAAGAAACATCCTCTCCTCCCAAATTCACACACTTCCAAAAAAGGAATGGAAGAGGTGTTAGCCATACTAGGAATTAATTTAGGATTAACCAGGAAACTAAAAGTTTGTAGTCCATCTGAGGACTTGCTAAAAAGCCAAACGTTTCCCAGAGCAGCCAAAGACAGAACAACATGAGCTTATTCACATGGAACAAAGTTGCCACCATTCAGAAGATTTGCTGTTTATTCTTACACACTTAGCGGACAAAGTGTTCCAAAGGTTTTCATCAAAGCGTTAAGCACTTTCTATGAGAGTTTTCCTTCATTTGAAGCCAGTGATGTGGGATCAAACAGCGCCAAGGATGCAGCATGAGATAAAATATTAATTCAGGGTGAGGAGAGGACAGTGAACTGAAAGTCTTCCCTCTCTTTTCGCCTTTAGTTAATCACTCCCTCTCCTCCAGACCTCCCTGCATCTTTTCCACTCTAAAAACCGACTCTGGAACACAGAGCCTCGGCTAAATAATCCAAGCAGGAATTTTCCTTCTCTTTCTGCCACTCTGGCATGTAACTGCGATTTCCTCCCTTAGACACAAAATCCCCGACATGGCAAAGAAAACAAAAAAGATCCAAAATAACAAAGTTTGAATTTGGACAGTTGAATGTAAAAAAAAAAAAGGAAGAAAGAAAGAAAGCAAAACAAGGAGGAGGTTTCCAACATACCGCTTTTCTCTCTCATGCTCCAGCTTGACTCTTAAATCCTGTTGAGAGGAAGAATAACATGAGAGAGGAGTTACAGAGGTGGAAAGTTAAAATGATTCATGGCTGTATGAGGGATTTGGCCTGAAGAATAAAGCTGGGGAAAGAAATTAGGTGAAGCACTATGATGCCTGTTGTTTTCATTCAGAAATAAAAAAAAAGGAGGACATGACAGTCTGTGTGTGTTCTTGTAAAAGTATTAACCAAAGGGAGCAGGAATCCAGAAGAGCCTGTAAGTCTGCATGAGATCATTTTGATAAACTAACGCTGTCATCATATCAGAGCAGGAGATTGGGTGAAAATGAGGGGAAAGGGTAATTGGGAGAGGGGGGCGAGTTTACCCCTTCTCACAGAGGAGAGCTGCTGTCTGGGCGGAAACTCTCTCTGCTCCTCACCAGCTTGTTTACTTCTCCTCATAAACACTGGCGCTTTAAGAGGATTTGCCAATTATCATTCCATGAACGGGGAACAAACGCGTGAAGAGGCAACTTCTCGGAGCAACACAAAACCAGCACTGCTTTCATTGACCAATCCTGCATTTACTGAGTTGATTTTCTTTAATCTCGAATGAAACTCAATCACAATAAACTCATTTGTTTGAGAATGCACCTTTACTACAACCTTTACCTGACTTTGGCAGCAAACAACGTCTCAGTCCAGAAAAATAAATCCTGACGACAGAGTGGCTGAGGTACTGTGAGTAAACCCAGAACGCCGGTCAAGGTTAAAGGAACAAGTTAATAAATTGCTATTGAAAAGGATAACACTCAGATTTAACTTACGGAGATATTTTAATATCCACTCTCATGATGCTTTGAGGAATGTTAAGGTAAATAATTTTCCTTTATTTGGGTAAAATGAAATCATCACATTGAATCGTAGTTTGCCAGGTATAGGAACAATTGTGGGCCCATCGGTTTGTGTAACATTCTAGACATTCAAGTGCAAAACATTAACCTGGCTGGAATTTATTTAATGTTCTTCTAATTCAGGCTTAACTCACCGTAATTCTGGCATAAAGACGAACTTAGATCAATTTTTTTTTTTTAAATCAGAAGCACTTTTTTATCCTAAACCAAATATATTATTATTATTATTATTATTATTATTATTATTATTATTATGCTAAGCTTTTCACCTTCGACAGGTTTTAAAGCAGTAGAATTAGCTTAAATGTTCTAACAGTTCAGTAACTATAAGTCAAGTTTAAAACACCAACCTAAGAAGGTACAAATGCTTATATATATTTAAAAGCTTTTAAAATTATGAATCAATGTAAAAGAAAATAATTTATTTTCAAGAAATATTTATGTTTGAATGATATAATAATAGAGGAATAAAACACTAAACTATCAGTTGTGAGCTTTATTAGCTAAAATCAATTTTTGTAAAATTCAGTTAATATGTGAACATTATTTGTAAACTGAATTGGTTTCTATAATACTTTGTTGCAATTATAGACAGTCATCTGTAAAATCTAAAGTTTTTATATGTAAATTAGTATTTTCCATGACTTCCTAGTCAGTTTTGTAACAAGAGAAGCTGCATTTGGACATAATTATATTTAAGCCAGTCAGACATTCTGGACGATATGAATATTATAGCTGCAGTAGCAGATGAGATATGAATGCATTCAGATGTGATGTGTACCTGTTTGTAGAGTAAGGTTCTGTTTTTGTGCTTGTGGCTGGAGTAGCGACCCAAAGCGGCCAGGTCCTGCATGATGGAGTTGAGTGCCTCCTCGTCATCTGCAGCCAGAAGACATATAAAAAAATAAAAAATAAAAAAAGAATGAGAGAAAGAAAAAGACACAACTTAAGTTTTATTAGTTCCACATGGAGGCTTTTTTAACAGTTCGATTTGACGACTGTCACACAGTTAAAGCTGCAGCTTGTGTTGCCTCAAACCACACTTATGAGGCAACACCTGGGCTGCTACTTCCTGTTCTTTCACCATCTGTCGAGTTTCCACTAGTGGGAAAATTCCAGTGGTTGTTTGCTAATTTATTTTTTATTTTTTAACTCACACATGCATCTCAATCGTTTGCACTCAAACAGAGGGATCTTTACTAACTGGGTGCTATTGCTGCTATTGATGATGGAAGCATCAATAATATTTAATAATGCACAGAGTATATCTATTGCCTGAGTTTTTGTTGCGCAAGGCTGTTAGGTTCTGAGTTTTTCCCTTTCTGAATAGCAGCAACTTTTTTCAGGCAAATTTTCAGGGTGAAAGATTCAAATTGAAAGTGAACATTATTTACACTTAAAGTAAAATGGGACAAAATTTCTGTTCCCGACATCTCTCTTATGCCAAATAAACACACACGCTCCCTCATGTAAAGGAGATACTCATGCAGACGAGCGTGTCAGGCATTACCATATCAAGAGGCGTTAATGGAAGCGATTATCCGAGCCGTGTCTACGGTATAAAGAAGAGGTGGTTGACCTCCACTCAAGCCTGCCTGCTAGATGAATAAGTGACGAGCACATTCATGGCTAAAATGCACACACGATTTTTCCCACGCAGAAACCAGGCCAGGTGTGTGAGGCAAACAGCACCTGCAGGAAAGACTGCATTCTTTCAGATGAAGAAACGCTCTTGAAGAGTGTCTCAGCGTGGAAGACCACTGGGGATGTCTGGAGGCCGGCTAACGCAGGCAGCAGATGGGAGCCGAGATGAAAGTTGATCCCGCTCCATCCGTGTGGCCGGCTGTCCGCTGGCAGCAGGTCTGTCCGCTGGGTTCACCCCGAGGTCAGGGGGGGACACCCTTTAAGAGGGATGATGTTACTGATGCATCAGTGTGACTTTCTCTGCTCACATCTCAGACGGACTAGAAGCAGCCAGCAGTGACTGAATAGAAGTGAATGCCTCTATGAACTCACACCCCGAGTTTCACACACGCAGAAACTGAAAATGTCTTCCTGAGTGCCTTTGAAGAACTTGCAAAACAAATATTTAAAATTTTGGAATGCTTCTGCTGTTACAATTACAAATAAACTGAGAAGGTTACCAAAAAAACAAACTGTAAATAGATTCACAAAAAAAAAGTGTGGCAAAAATCTTTCTCGTTTTTAAAAGATAAACTGAGATAAAGATAAAGCCCCATCAATTACACAGCAGAAATACTGAAATTACTTTTTAAATAGAAATTACATTTTACTTGTAGCATTGATTAATTGCATCCTGAACCTTTTCCAAAATAGCTTTATATGTAAAAATCCGCTAATAATTGGTGTTAGTGTGTTATTGTTTGAAAAAATGGTTTAAAGGGAGAACATAAATCGCACGGCAAGTCTGTTTGCTCTGACCTGATGGTATTAAGAGGAAATGAAAATTCTCCCTGGGCCAATTTGGTTCCTAGACATAAGTCCTAAAGAAAACCAATGGGGTGAGCTGAAGAGAAGAGAGCATAAAAGAACATCCAGGACTTTGGACAATGTAGATAGTGTAAAGACTAATGATTAAAGATGTTTTTCTCTGTAAGCTCCAACCTTGATCTCAAAGAACTGAAAACAGGAGTGAAAACTAGTTGTCATTTTTTTTATTGTATACAAATATGTATATTAATGCAGGAGGTTTTTATTCCCATCGATTAATTGAGTTCAAATTAATTTTTACTGCAGGAGGAAAGTCTTACAAGAAATGCTAGGATCTATGTCACTGAATTGTGTCCTGTTTTGTTTGTAGGTCAAAATCCACTCAGCAGAGTTTCACTCAATCCAGATTTAGTTGCTCTCTAGGAAACTCTAACCTTTCAACCCTGATGTACAAATCTTTGAGGCTGGGTAGCTAACATTAAAAGGCATCAATCCCCCTCAGCCAAACACATAGAAATGGTACATCAGTATTTATTTTTTTCTATCCCTATCCCCACATAGCAGCTGGAGAGAGGTACGAAACAACCCACAGCTCTCTGCTGCACAGCACACTCCCCTCACTTAGAGACAAACTAAATAATGCAGAGTGATAAGAAAAGTTACACCCACCATATCTCAGCTCCAGTGCAAATAGTGGAAACAGTGCAAGGGGGTGGACTGGTATTCTTAGAACAAATGGCGATAAATCCGGCAAAATATGGTGTAATTACCCAGTCAAATACTTGTGGCTTTTTTAAGTCAGGGCACTAAAAATAACAAAGTTGGAATAATATGCTTTTCCTGTCTGGCTGAAAAGTTGCCCAGTTTTTTTCCCCCCTGTAAACAGGGAAAAATAAAATTAAACAATTCCAATTTTGACACATAAAAATCACCTCCAGTATTTCCCTCCCCGAGTCTTCTAAAAGAAAGAAAGGCGATCACACATGTAAATAAGCCCCGTACTTCTGCAAGCAAAAATGTGCAGGGCTTCACGCCGAAACTTTATTCTTGAGACAAACACAGGAGGCAGAGGCAGTTATAATAATCTGTGGCGACAACAGAGGTGAATGACTAACAGCTCGGTCCGGTCTGTCCGAACAGGAAGGAACTGAATCACTGCTCTGAGCGCAAGCAGGCAAACCTGGTTTATTACTCCACACAGGAAATTCATGGATTTCTGACTGACTCAAGGAAAAACTGTTTTTTTTTTTTCTTCCCCTTTGCCACTCTAATTGCAGAACAAATATTATAGGTGCCATCTTTTTTCTAGAATGAATGGCTTCTGTCAGTAGAAAAATACACAACAAAGCAATAAAATACGCTTTAAGACCTTAACCTATCGCTACTTCCCTCTGGTTGAAGTCTAACCAGAGATCTGCTTTAGATAAAATCATGTTTCAAAATGGCCCAGTCAAAGTCCAGAGCAAAATCTAATTCAAAATTCAAAATGTGTACGAGTTGAAAATTGATTTTCAAAGCTCTTTGGAAAAAGAGTAATAAGCAAAAAATAAAAAATAAAAAAAAATAAAAATTCCAGATGTAAAAAGGTGGCAGGGAAGTTCCTCAAAATCTGTAAATGCAGCAATAGGTATTCTAAAGACTAACTTGGGGGGCTGAATATGAATACTTTTTAAATTATTTGTAAAACATGTGGGGTAACATATTCATCATGACTGGGCTATCTGTGGATTTTAAAGTGTCAAAATGAGAAAAAGTGTCGTTAATACTTTTGGAGGTCACTGTACAAGACACATTTTATTGTGCCTATTCTTTTACGAAGCATTTTTCATAATGATGGGCCGCAACCAATTTCTTCATCATTTATCAATATATTGTATGAATATGTCTTATATACACTAAAGAAAACATTTTTAAACAGAAAACCTATCACAGTCTCTAGTGATTTGTTGAGCCTGCGCAGGCCCGGAGCTCTAGACTACCCGAAGCCCTCGAAGTCAAGGATACAAAACAAACACAGTCCCGCAAGTGTATATGATTGTGTGTTTCTGTGTAGGAGGCTTGGTTTGTTGCCTGTGGATAATAGCAACGTGGGGAGAGCAGGAGGCTGACGGGTGCAGGGGGCAGTCGGTGTGTGAGAAATGCGTGGTGGTGAACAGAGCCGGCCTATAAATGAAATTATTACCTCACTCGGGCCTGATTCACGGCCACTCGCCAAGGTAGAGGCCAGCCAAGGCTAACCACCAGCGCGGTGGGAAGCCACACCAACACTGTCAGTGACTCAGAAACTGCCTGCGAAAAAACTCCTGAAGCAGAGCGAGTGTGACCAAGGAGTTGGATTCGATGTGCAGAACAGTTTGGGATACCTGCAGTTTGTTGCCTGAGTTCCCCCCTTCAGTCTTGGGTAAAATGTGACCCACAAAAGAACAGGGGGAATTCCAGGAAGCCGGGGAGAGGGAGCAAAGTTGCACAATAGAGACTGATTACAGGACATTGCATCATCACTGCATCTTTTTTCCCCCTTCCCTTTTCTCAGGATTAAGGTGGAAACCGTGAAAGTGGCAGAAACTGCTGTCCAAGACAGTCAACATAAAAGGAGGTGTCTGCTTGCAACTGCTGCTCAAGCAAACCAAACATGCAGTCTCGCATTTTTACCTTAAGTTTGTTTGGAGAACAGCCTCTCTTTTAAGAGACGATTATTACTACTTGCAAATCAGTGCTGTGAACAGATCCAGAAGGCTGTGAAGAGTGAGGCAAACTGCCTGGAAAGACATTGAGGGGATTTCCTTGAGTCGAGAGACACATCATGGCAAAGGCATCCGGCGGGATTAGCAGCCGGAGCCAAAATGTGTCCTCACTCCCCTGCAGCAGCCAGGTCTAATCTCTGACGCACAACACACGCTCACATGCACACACACGCCAGCAAGACCCACTGTAAACACCAGTCTCTGGTCAGCTTACCGAAAAATGAAGCACAGTCAATTTAAGACCTAATGGATGTAATGTTTAAGCGTTTAGAGTTAATCTTTCACTAGAAGTAATAGCTCTGATGTCATGCTGGGAATTGTAGGTGTGTAACAATAGCTGTGCAAGCAATGTTTGCACAAGGCTCGTCCCAAAAGTCCAGTTTTTGATCAATAATTTGACGAAATCTACATATTGCATGACATTTTTTTATATTGATGTAATTAGAAATTGTGCATACAGTTAGGTGGATGCATAAAACTGCTACTTAGCTTCCTCTGCTCCTTTAGGTATGTTCAACAAAGACATGTTACCGGAAGTAATTCCTTGCTATGGCAAGGAGCACCATGTTGTTACATAATGTCTTTATGTAATCACACACAGTCATTTTTGCTTTCAGGAATGCATATTGCAATAAAATAATAATAAAAAAGGGAAGGATATTTCATCAGAGCACATGGAAATGAAGATTTTTTATTTGTTTTAATATGTTTACATCAGGTAATGACTCTAAAAGATGAGCGGGAATGTGTTATTATAGTTTCCCTTTTAATTTTCTCTTTCTTTGACTGCTTATTAAATGTTAGAGCTTATTAGATGTTCAGATTTGTATTATGTGCTATGTTAATAAAAAAGTAAATTTCCCACATTTCTCTAATTTAAGCATTAGTGCTTCATTACCTTGTGTGTTCCTGTGCTGTCCAGGTCCATTCTGGAGACCGTCATCTGTAGCGGAAAGAAAGCAATACTTGTTTAGGATCATAATAGAAACAGCACTGAAGCAAATACTTTAACCGCTGATTGCTATTTTTCAGAAATCTTCAGGCAAGTTCGTTAATCTTCAGGTGTGGCTGGTTTAAAGATCAATAAAGGTATAAATCCAACATTTCCAAATGATAATGTTACTTATCTCACATCCCTTTTTTTTAAATATAACTTTGCTCTTTTTTGAATTGCTCCTATCTGTACTGTTCCTGCCAGAGGAAGTGTAGAGGATGTGTGGAAGTAGAAGTTTCTATATGAACGCACATAGAGCAACCTGCTTTCAAAAGCAACTTACCCATGTTTACTGTCATCATCAGGAAGTGGCCCTGTTGAACTTGAGCATAGAGCTCAACTTCTCTCTGAAAACGAAGACTTCACCCTGAGACAAAGGAAGAAAAAACAGGTTTTCAACATACGTGAACTGGGTCATTTCTCCTTAAGCTAGCTGCATAATATTTCTGTGATTACACAAAAACAATGACTAAACAGGACGCAGGTGGTGGTACCAACACAAAGGTTTTATTTCCTAAATCGCTCTCAACGCTGGTGTTATTTATTTAATCTTTTCTCTAACCTGCTCTCCTGAGATTGGCATATCCTTTTATGAAAAAACAACAACACAGCGGCCAAGAGCTGCGTTTGATGCTGGCTGGTAAGGCACGTATCTTTATTGCCTCTATCAAAACTGAAGGAGAGTCTCATTGAGGGAATTCCTTCTGTTTAATGATAGAGCCGCATACTGCCTAAATCCCATGATGCAGCCTTTGGGAGTACAGGAGAAAAACCTGCCTTAGGTTAAGGGCATAAGCTTTCAAAGAATAAAATCAGCGATTTGGGCTCATCAGGTGACACACACCAAAAAAGGAACATAACATATAGGAAGAATTATCTAGCCCTGAAGACAATGCTTTTTGTTTATGACAAAGGAAGAATGGTGAATCATTGACATTCTGCCCTACTTGACCCAAATACCTTTCATACATGTTATAGCAAAAGATTTACTAAAATGCCTACTATTCTTGGAGACAATGACTGTGCCCTATGCAAGGTCTCATAGATAAAATTCACTCAAATGTTGAGGAACATATTTGTTTGTTATTTAAGAGCAGAAATAGAAAAGGGGAACAGGAAATTTAGAAAAAAAAACCAGCTGCTCCATGGTGCAACAATGTGGTTATGAGCTCATATGTTATCCATTCCAGTGTCTATCAATTACCTTAACAAAGCTTTCTGCATACTTGTGTACAGCAAATAGAGTAAGCTTAGACCTAACACCAATCTAAATATATTTTTAATTTGCATTCATGAGGTCATATGTGAGGCCAGGAACAAATACCGAGAAAATTCAATCTTTAAAGCCATTACTAAGCAATACATCTGCTTATGTTAGCGCTAACTTTACAATGAAAAAGGCCAGAGGTTCTTTAAATTAAGTCTAAATGAGAATTTTAGAACTGAGCTGCTGGTGTTTTTTTGTTTTTTTTTTCCCCACCAGAGAGGTTCCGGTGCTGGTGTTGAAACCAGTTCTTAACCGGTTCTGAGAAAGAACTGGTCTGTTTTTCCACCACCCAAGAGTCAAGTCAGAACCTCGTCATTGTGACAAAACCAACATTTTTGTAGTATTGTGTTTTATAGTTTTTAAAATGTTTAGTTTGACAAAAATATTCAAACTAAGCTTTGGAATTTTAAAATATGTCATTCACAAGATTTCAATTGGCTGCTCTTCCCAATGATCCCACCCAAAGCTCCTAATATAAGATGCTTTTTCCTTTAGCAAATCAGCATCTGGGACTGTCTGGGATATCTCCAGTTTTTGGTGCTATGGCCAAACTTTACCTCAGAGGACATAGAAAGAACTGGTGCTTAGTAAACTCTAGCAGCATGTAAACTGTGGAACCGGTTTGGTGGACAAAGCCCAGAGAGGTAGCTGTATTTTTTAAAACACACAGGATTACAGCTACTTATGTGTGTGGTTTCAAACAAAGTGTTAGGGCCCCTTCAGTAAAATAAGTTAAGTTGCTGCATGAATGTTTGATGCCCAATTTTTAACATCCATTCCAATTGAGAGACAGAAACAGAGTGTCCTCCTACCTGAGTAGTTTGGCTAAATAACCAGCAAATATCAACTTGTTATACTGGATTTACTCTATCCAGGCCATTGTCTTCCTATGCAGTTCCACTAGATTCTCATTTCCCTGCAATGCTTCTTCTACAATTTGTCCCATTGAGCTTGATTTCTCTGGTCGAATTTCAACCGGACCAACTAGCCAACAGAAGGAAATTTGTAAATAATCCAAATGCTGATATCACTCTCCCACGTAACAGCCTGGCGATGCACTTTCATGCCATGTACCTACAAACACTTCACCTTTCCTTATGATTCGATTTGATCCCTGATTTTGATCCGTGATTGTTCATATTTTCATCGTGACTGTTCACGGATGAATATATTTCCAAACAGCTGCATTTTTCTTTTGTTTAAACACTAGTAGAGTAAACTAGTCTAATTTCAGATCCAGAGCAACAGGTGGGGGAGAACCGCCATGTGTTACTCCATCCTTTGGCCACTCCTCCAGATTCTCTGGCATCTTGTTAGAAAAACTGCCAACTGTAGCAACTGCATGATGGAACTGTGGGATATATATAAACATCTAATTTGGTAAGATATAGCAGGATACTAAATACAAGTCAAATATGTGATGTTCCCATCTTTTGTGCTACATTCAAGTAAATTGGCAGGTATCACTCAAAAGGTGTTTTTGCACCCTTTCTAGGGATACAAATAATTTCAATATTGACTTACTTTTGCATTTAAACGTTTTGTTTTGTTTGCCTTGTACAAATCAAGCTTGTTTTCTGGCTTTCAGTGTATGGTGAAATCGTTTCTGTGAACTCGTATGAAGCAGACATTTGACCTCCTTTCCATACTTGTACAGTTTTGGCCATTTTGCACCAAACTTTCATGCTAAATTGTTTATGCACCACACATAAATTCATATCACACAGATGTTTATTACCTGCATTAACAAAAGACATTCATCCATCTATTGGCATCTATTATCTAAACTAGCTTGTCCTTGCAATGTTGTGGTGCTTTTGTCCAGCAGTCATTGGTCATTCTTGTAAAAATTTTACTTTATATTACCGTTTACATTAATTTAGTTGTAGTGAATAATGTTGGAAAAAAATAAAGCTGATAAAATCTCGATAAGAGACAAATTATCTGGTAAATATGACTAAAAGGTAAGTGGTTCTTCACTTTGTATTGGCATGTTCAGCTTCTCAAAATAGGCTGGTTTTCTCAAGTGTTTTGAATCCTCTAAGTCTGTGTACAGAAAATACCACTTGTCCCTAACACTCATGGCAGAAAAATGGTTCTCCTTTCTCTTCTTGGATTAGCGAGAAAACTTTTTACAACCACAAGAAAAACGACACAAGAGCAATTTACAGATGAAACACAGAGGCTAATCGTCTTGAATGCTAAAAAATTTACAAGGATAAACATTGTATGAGAAAATACACTTGACTGGCCAAAATGGATTCAGGATTCAAAGTGAAGATAATAAAGAAAAGTAAGACAAAACCTGATGACATGTTTCACAGTGCGAAAAAAAAGGAAATCTGATATCTTCATTGCGAATATCTGAATTAGCCTGTGCTTGTTTGTCTGCTGCCGCTGACCACGCAGGAAAGAGACGAAGAACGTGACAGGTGGTCTTCCAAACACCATGCCGCCCAGTCTGTCGATGCCATGCACACACACACAGACAGTCACACACAAGCGAGCCTCTGTCCTTCTGCTGCCAGTCACCAGATGGTCCATCTGCTTCGGCCCTCTGCACAGCATGATGCCGAGCTGGAGGTGCCCACTGATTGCCAGCCCAGTTCTCCACACAAGTGGGCAATGTGACAGCCCTGCTTATTGAAGATCAAATACTAAATAGTGCTCCTCCTGTGCTTGTTGCTCAGCAGCCACACGTACCGAGTGACAGGACTGTGTAAAACAAACCTGCAAACATTCTAACGCATTTCTTGTGGATAAAATCAGCCAACAGGATAAGGTTTCTCACTTTTGTCGAAGCATGAAACACCACTCTAAAGCCGATCAAAAAGGACATTCCTGGAATTTCAGAACCAGCCCAAAAAATAAAGTGGAGCTAAACTCTTTAAACTTTACACTGCAGTTTTATTTTTGTTGCAATGATTGAAGGGAGAGTGCAGCCCAGACTATGCGGGTCAGCATGTATATGCTTGTGAGCACACACTAAGCTCTTACAGCTCTCTTACATCACCCTCCAACCAAGCAAACACTGTAATTCTGGCCTTGGTCTCCAAGGGAACCCCCTTTTTCTTTAGACTTCTCAGCAGCTGCCTGGTGGTCTGAGCAGCATGGCCTCATATCTGACATCACTGTTGTGGAGTCCCAGAGTAATCAACATTTCTGAGGTCTAGCATCTAAACACTGTGGAGCTCAGAGGGCTTCCACCTCCCAGCTAAGGCAGATCGTCCACAGAATTGTGGCAATCGGTACGCTCTGGATTAGAAAAGATGCAAAATATGCTGCACCCCCAGCCCCCCCAAAAAACTTGGCTTTTTATCACAGTTAGCAAGGCATGCATTTTAAGAAATTCCAATTTCAAAATTGGAAAACTTTATGTTGTCATAACATGACAGAGGAAGGACACTTCACTTTTCTCTATCTGACAAGAGAGACAAATTTAGGTTTTTGGAAATATTTATGGCCATGAAGACCATGAACAGTCATGTTGCAGAAACTAAAGAAGTACCACAAATTCCTCACTAAAACAGGCTATATCTGGTTGTTATACTTGAGATAACATATAAAGAGCAAAACCGTAAAATGGCACATTTCATAGAATTAGCCAGGAATAAAATAATCCTTTATTTTATTCCTAAAACCAAGCTAAAACCAACAGAATTTGTGTAAATCTCTTGAGTACATAAAAAACATGTACATACAAACTAGTCCTGGTCTTCCAAATAAAATCTGAACAAATTTAGTACCTTAATATCTAAAACAATTCAGTCAGTATTTTTCAGATCAACTTTGTCAAATGGTTAACTAAGATTCAGCAATACCATACCAAATGTTTCAGATATGTCGTTGAAGATGTGTACTAAATACAACTTTTACAAACATAGGCTCCATTCTATGTTGTGGTCAAAAACTGACAGAAAAACAAAATGGACATATTATAATACATATAACTATAAGAAAAAATGAAATATTTTAGCAGCAGTAAGAATATTTATTGCTGATTTGTTATGAAAATTATTATAACTTACTTGGTAAAATGTGATTTTTTGCTACAAATACCATGATGCCTTTTTACTCAAGCTTTTGTTGCTTTGAGAATCTCATGGAAAAAAACAACTGCGGAAAATGTCTTTTTGACATATTTTGGAAAGATTACAGTGGATTTCAGGAACAGTAAATAGAAACATTCAAACTCTAACAGATATGTGAAGGGAAAAGTACAGGTAAAAATGTCTTCTGAATCAATAAGTTTGAGATAATATCTCTTTACTTTATGACACATAACTGATTGTCTTAATCACACAACGTACAGGAAGTGAAGGGTAATTAGTAAGTCGTAGCTATTTATGTGACTTACTCTTTTCACAAAGGTCAGCGGTGGGGGTGTCCCGCATCCTGAACGCAGGCCAAGACTGCCGTGTGGCTTCCCCACATGAGTCAGAAGGTGTATGTTGGCTGATTCTGGGAAGCAGGACAATACAGCATGTCCTTTCACTCACTAATAAGCCCGACGAAGTGTTTATGTACGTGAACTTATCTGAGGAGCTTATTTTGTTTGAGGTGTAAGCTTTAATTTAAGTGTCCAAACCCTTCCTCCCTGTGCTTTGCTCACGTATGTCATTGCAGTGAGGAAACCAAAGCTCTTACACTGGGTCTTAAAATCCACATATAATTTTTGATGTCATCATTTGCAAGGTCCTAACTTTTGTTTCAGGTGTAAACAGAAATGTTAAATCGAAACATGTTGAGAAAAACTAAACACCAAATATTACAGGGTGTAAACGTTTCGTAATCTTACAGCCATGACTTATTAGATGCATAAAAACATAAAAACACCAGGTGACAGAACCTGATAGCCACAATTCTGATTTGTTTTGTTCACTACAGATGAATTTACCAAAGCCAAGTGGTCAATTGTTTTTAAAAAAGCACACGTTCTCTTTCTAAGGTCAACTATGTGTTTCAAAATGAAGTCACAGGAAGCGCAAAAGGTGTAAATGACATTGCTATAAATACAACTATATTTTTTTAATAGTTTGCCACTTATTCAGACTGAAACTTGCTTTTTTGGTACCCCTCCTGAAGCGTTAACACAAATAGGAAACCAGCAGATAAAATGACAGCAAATCAATTTATTCATCCATATATGGTAAACACGATTACAGAGAGTGGTCTGTAAAACAGAAAATATCCTTTATAAAGCAGTTGTGTGGACAAAATTGTCTTGATGATGTAAGAGCAAAATGGGTCAACATTATTAATGGCTTATTATGAAGAGAAGAATGGACAAATATCTTATTCTGATTATTCTAAATCTAATGCCACATGAACAATGATGTAAAATACAATTCTGACACCTTGGATTATTTCAAAATGTATTTGAGATTAAGAAAAGTAGTTAATTTTATTAACTTGGGTAGCACCTGGACCATTTTTGTTACCTACGAGGCTACTAATCCTTTTTTGCCACAATCACCTGAAGAGATTACTCAGACCCAATAAATCCTGCGAGATTCCAGGTGACGATCTACAAGTTAAATAAAACTTTCACAAAATTCACTAATCACAGGAGAGATTCTCGAGATGACGTCGACTTTACATTCATCCGCCACTATATTAGATACACCTAATTTGCTGCTGACATCCTTTAATTCACATTCTGCCTCAGAGCAGAAGCTCAAGCTGCTGGCAGTGGTGGCATAAGGGTGTGGGGATATTTTCTTTGCACACTTTAGGCTCCTCAGTACTGTTTGACTAGAATTTAAATGCCACAGTCAACTCAAGTATTGTCCCTGACTATATCCGTCCAATATCATGGCTGGATCTTGCATGGAGATATTTCAGTCTGATTCTGAAGTATCCTCAGAATGAGATAAATTAAAGAGAACTACAATCACTATCAGCTGATCTAAAAATAACTAATGTACAAATTTCCCTGCTTTAACTGTCTACAACCCACCTACTGCCTTCCTCACAAAACTCTACAGCAAAGGGGAATCTGTGCAATCTGTAAAGTAAGCTCTTTTCCATTATGAGATGATGTGCTATTACTTATTATGTTTCTCCACCCAAATGAAGCCAAGCAGAGCAGAGACACAGCTCATAGACTCGAATCTGTCATACGAAACAAAGTGTTTGAAAGCAGAAGTGCTTCAGGAAGAGGCACGGGTTGTAAACATACAGCCCATAAAAATTACCTTGGAGCGCAGTGTTAATAAATCGGTGGTATTTCTAAATGACTGCAATGCCTGTCCAGTTGCTGCATTTTTTTTTTCTTTTTTAGCACTTGTCCTCCGTGTTATTGTACAACCCAGAGTGTGTGTAGTCTATCCGGCTGTCCTTGCAGCCTCGGGGCTCCATTTGCTGCTGATGGCATTGTCCTAACAGTCAGACAGGCCTCACAGACAAAGCTCAATCGAGACAACTTCCTCTGAGTTTCTGGAGCGCCGACCTCGCTGGAACCTCGCTGCCCTTTCCCAGATAAAGAAAGGAGACCCAGACTGACTCTACGTAGCACCAGGAACCCTTTTACTCTGACAAGATGCTGTCCTGTAGTAAGCTCAGTTCAAATTTGATTACATTTGCATTTCTGAACTTTGCAGCAATGACATTTGATAATGCTGAACAAATTTACAGGGAAAACAAATCATAAATGACACATCTCTGTACAAAACAGTTTGGAATGTTAGGTCTGAGGACATTTTCTGAGCCTTTTGGTGGCAAAGGTTGTTTCACTGATTCACTCACTCTCCATTTCTAATCTTGCCATCTTCTACTGATCTATATCAATAATCAGGTTCAACTTACTCAACATTTTTGACCAAAATATTACTTACACGCTTCAATCCAGTGAATACTAGTAATGCAAAAAAATATAATTGGGGTGATGTTTGGCTGCAACTCACATCCACTTCTCCAAGAGAACGAGAGCTTAGACCAGAGCATTTTATCAAAATCCCGGAAGAACAAGAGCGAAGCCAGTTCTTCACTCATCATAATGTAAATAATAAAATCACTACATTTACCATGGTTACTAGTGAACAAAGTTATCATTGTAGTTGTACAATCACACGTAATCTCTAAGTCCTGAATATAATTGTCCCCCTGCTTCTCAATACTAAAATTAATCCAGCTGTCAAAGACACAAATAAACTGATATTTCAATGCAAAGGAACGGAAAATTAACAAAACAAAACTATTTTGCTGGGATTTTATGCGTTGGCCAACACAAAGTTGTGCCTAACTGTGAAGAAAAGGGAAAACAATACATTGTTTCTAAATGGTTTTATAAGAAAATTAATAAATATCTGGCTAGCTAGAAGAAAACCTCTTAGAGGCTTTCTTCTAAAGCAAACCAAAGCGGAGGGCCATCTCTTTGATGGGTATTTTGAAAAGAATGTACTATTATATCTCCATTTGATAATTATCCACCACCAAATATTGGTCTGTCACATAAAAGTTTGCAGTTGCAATAAAACAAAATTCCATTGTTTCTCTTGTTATAAATTATTTACAGTACCTACTGTCTGAAAATGAAATAATAAAAAAAGATTCCTTTGTCACAAGAGGATGGAAAATGTTTTTCCTTTTGTATTCCACTCTCAACTCTGTAAGAAACAACTTGACTGAGTTTTTATGAGGACATAAACATACCCTCCATATGATTCATGGTAAACTTTGACCAGAGGTGCCTGCTTTGTGAGCGTCTAGCAAACCATCGTGGAGAATAAGACACCATTATTCCTCTCAGCTAAGAAGCAAGTAGAGTTTTTCTTTTCTAAGAAATCATCTGGTAAATCAACAATTTACTCTGCATGCCAGATTTCCATGCTCTCCACTTCACAAGGAAAACACATTCCAAGCCAATCCTTTCCATTACTCATCAACATTTGCAACAAGTTAACGTGTAAAATGAAAAGATCTGTAATAAATTCTTCTGTTAGAGCTCTTTCTTCATCAGCCCCCATCAAAACATTAGTATTAGGTCCCTATGTGCGTATTCACTAGGATCCACAGTGGGATCCAGACTCTTTATCAGGCCTGCAGATTGTTTTACCAGAAGCACAGCAGCCATTTCTGAGGGCTGTTCCCATTAGACAGCTAAACTATGGCTTTAGAGCTATTTGTGAGAACTAGGGCATGTCATAGTGCTGATGAACTCATCCATCCGTTTGATTCTCCAAATTCATCTGATTCTTTCAATATATATATTGCATCATCTGAGTGATTAATCACCTCAGGCATGGGTTTGAAGCACCATCTCTTCTACTTCTGCCTTGTAAAGGCCTCATTTTGATGGCTCAAACACAGAACAACTAGACCAGGAAGACAGTTGGAATTAGAAAATATAACTTTCAAAGTATATTTTGATTAGCTTCTCCTTTTCCAGTAAGAACAACTGAATACTGCAAAAAAAAAAAAGGAAAATAAAATAATAATATTAACAATAATGATGCTATGATATACTGTATGTCTCATCTCACAGCCTTGTTCCTTTTCAGATTCAATTTGCTCTTTGAGATTTACCAACCAGCCTTTTCCTAGCCAATACAATTTCTGGTTTTCTTTGAGGTCTGACCTTCCGATTCCGATAATGACCAATTCGATACCAATTTTTTTTTTTTATCTAACATAAAAATGAGAAAAAACGTGACTCTGACCAGATGTGCTGAATCCAACAAAAACAAGTAATTACATAACTATCTTCAATTAAGCAACAGTCCCTAAACATCAGATTTAACTGAAATGAAGCAGAGTGTATTGAAGTATATGTTGTCTGATGTACAGTATTTACATACTTAAAATAGTTTAAATGTTTTAACTGTTTTCTTAAAACTCAGATTATTTTTATTCCTCAACACTTGATCCCTCATCAGCTGGAAAACTGGTCAATTAGTTGTTGCTCGTCTTGTTAAACATAAGCATCACATTTAATTTAGTCACTTTGAATTGTTATATTTGGATGGACGGAAACAGATGGAAAGATGGATGGAGGGGTGCTGGATGCAATTTTTAGATAATGGCATATCAAATAAAGTCTGGAAGTATAATAATTTTCTATAGATTTGTTTTCTTATTTTACTTCTA
The DNA here is from genome assembly GCA_903066825.1 of Alfaro cultratus. Lineage (NCBI taxonomy): Eukaryota > Metazoa > Chordata > Actinopteri > Cyprinodontiformes > Poeciliidae > Alfaro > Alfaro cultratus. The sequence goes on along the minus strand of CAEFZX010024030.1, from coordinate 38,736 downwards.
TCCAGACGCAAAAAAAAAAAAAAACATCTCAATCTAAGTTCCAAACTTTTCAAGACAAAACAAAACAGAAAAAGAGAGGGACTAGCTCAACATGATCTCTGGTCATCCAGGTTGCATCACTGAAAGAACATTTCTTGTGCAGAAAAAAAAATAAAAATCTTGACGTTTTCCAGAAAACAGAACAAAGCAGGGTGGAAAAAAGGAAAAGAAAAAATATATTGTTTAGTCTGTAAAACATAATTGTGGAGTTTTTTCAATTCAAACTCACCACCGTAACAATTGCATTGAAACCAACTGGAGTCTGTCCAAGTAATAGTTTCCACTTGCGAGAAGAAAAGCTCTGTATGCCTGCTGCCAGTGCAAACATTAAACCGTATTCTAACAATGATCGGAAATAAAATTTACCTTAGTGTCCAGGAATGTCGTTTCCGATAAATGAAAAGGCTCATTAAAGAAGTAATGTAAAGCAAAACGAAACCCTTACCTTGTTGTCCAAGTGTGTCCATGTTACGCATGTGGATGCCGGATTTGTGAAGGTGAATGTCTTTCTTCTTGACTATAATTCAAAACAGACAAACACTGGACAATTCCCAACAGTTGCAGAGCAAATCTTTCCAAAAAAGAACAGAGAGACCAAAATCCGGAAACTGCGCTCAGCAACACGGAGAAATTACAGCGAACCAGCCGCACTTTGGCAGAAACAGCTCCTCTTCCTCTCCAAGGTGCATAATCCAGAGTCGGTCCCTGTGTTTAACCGGAGAGGGGAACAAACTGCACCGGGAACCCGATGGGATGCAGGGTAAAGTTTTCCCGACCCGCGCTCGGCTTGTCTCAGCACACTCTCCACAAGAAGCGAGTTTCTGCTGGGAGCTGCGACTCTCTGATGTCAGCAACAACGCAAGCTCCGGGAAGTGGTGACGCTCTCCGGTGGCGCGTTACCAAGGCAGCGGAGACAAACAGGTGCTAGTGCTGCCCCTCAATGGACTTCTTAACCCACTGCAGATCAGAGGACTTTGGTTTTGAAATTTTATTAAATTCTTTTAGATTTGCATCACAAAAATCACTGAACTGAGAAAAACGGACCATTATTAATTTGAAGTAAATATTACATTACCAGGACCATTTATTGAACAAAACTATGTTTTATTATTGCCATATTTAATGGTTCTAAATAAAAATGGCAAAGAAATAAGCAAAATGTATTGTCATATTACTGTAAAAGAAAATAGCTTAGGAATTGTATTCAGTGTAAAAAAATTTAAAAAAAAATTACTATCGATGTCTAATTGAATTTTTTTTTACCAACTTAACTACAAAATAAACAAATGTCACAATCCTATTTTTATGTGTAATAAAGGTAGGACTCATTAAAATAACTTTTAAAAAAAACTTCAGTGCTGTTTTAAAACACAAATAATTAATAAATCACAATTCACCCCAAATCCAATAATGCAGTGCAAAAAATAAATGAATAAATAAATACAGAGAACCATTTTTGGTACACATAATTTGAGAATAAAGTAAATAACTAAGTAGACATATAAATAAAGATCACACTATTGGAATTCTAGTAGAAATGGTAATTTAGAAGGGGCTGTTTAATACTTTTTTGTTTAGAAAGTTGGTCAATTAATGATTTTCAGAGGGTTTATACATGAAGAAGTACCACAAGAGATAACTTGGTGTAATTTTATTGTCTCTGCATGCAAAATTACACCAAATACATATGTAATATATATTTTTCTTAAATGCAAATTGATTTATTCATATTTATTTTTTTTATTTTTTAGAAATTTTTGTGACCTTTTTGCTGCATTTGAGACAAATTGTCACATTCTCCGGCATATACCTTGTTTTTCATAAGAGTAAAGAGGAGCAGCAGTCTCTCTGATGATGACAATTTCACACAGTTGAGTGTGATAAGCTCTCATTTTTAGTCATTAGCTCTCATTTGTTTGGCTTCAGTGCCAAACAAAAGAGCTTAAATCCTCATTTTACCACAAACACCTGATGTCTGGATTACTAAACTCTCTCCTTAACTTCAGCATTACTCAATTTACTTTGGTTCCACACAGCAGTTTTTTTTGTTTTTTTTCATTGTGACCAGACATGTCCTTGTTCTGTTTAGGACTGCTCGAGTGCAGTGAATATCAATTGGACATTTGCATCCCTCTATGGACTTGGAGTCATTGCAGATGTCTGTACAGCTCAACAGTGCTGGAGATAAGCACATCATGCAGCTGTTCTACGCAAAACAAGCCCGTCTGTGTGTCTGTATAAGTGGGAATGCGTGTTGCTTCATCTCCTGGGATTCCTTAACAGCCAGAGAGGACTAAAGTCTCCAGAGAATTAAAGAATATCATTTTGCCGTCTGTTCTGCATGGTTTCTTTCTGCTAAAGCACTTCCATCTGAGCGACAAATGAGTAGCATTTACTCTAACTGTCTCCTGCCTTCATAAATATACCATTTAGTCTGCAGCTGCAACGTTTTGGATGGCTTTTGTGGATGTCAAAGTTACAGTGCAACATTGAGGTGAAACATTTTACTCATCATTCACTGTGTTATTTAAATAATTTGCCACTAATCTATAAGAAGATGAATGTGCAAAAGGGAAATGTTAACATACTTATCTTTCCAGCTGTGTTATCTTTATACTTAGCTAAATAGGCCTTCTTGGAAAGCTCAATTTATCCCTCGTAGGGAAAGTGCAGCTGGTAGCTCTGAAAACCGATAAGGTTTTTGGCAGGCTAGTGATCACCTCAGAAAACAAATGTTGAGGCAGCTTTTAACCATTTTTATTGATCCAAAAAATATATTGTTGAAAAGTTCATTAATTTCAGTAACTCAGTTCACTAACTGAAACACATCTGTATTAGTTGTAGTTGCTTTCAGGCCTTTATTTCTGTTGAATATGAAGATTTTCTTCTTACAGCCAATGAAAACGGAACATTTATGGTTAGAAAATTACATCAGACCAATCAACTTGAATAATTTTAATACAGAAATGCGGGCTTAGCATAAAAGTTGAAATGGTACTTTTACCCTGACAAAGGAGCCTCATCAAATTCATATACTAATGTATTTAATGGGTGTAAATGACCTTATTTTACTGCCTAACTTCACCTACACTTTAATGTATGAATTAGCCCTGAACCCTGAATGATAAAAATAAAAATATGGGGTTGTGCTTGGTGTTTGTAATTTAAAATGATGAGTAAAATTTGTATTTCAACTTGAGACAAGACTCTGGCAAGAAGTTTCTCACTGGAACTAGTGTAAGTGATCACCAATTTAGGGTGTAGTTACCAAATATTGTCTTTCCACCAAATGCTGATATATTGATGTCTAATCTAGTTTTTAATCTAGGGACAAAAGTGATTTAGTTTGACCTAAATATCAAAACCTAGTCTTGTCTTCATATATGTCTAAAAGGAGATTTAATCAAAATTGAATTTTCCACCTGAATAAAGTCAGGACACCCCACAGAAACAAGACCTTTCCCTTTCGAGATATCTTCAGAAAGATGCTGCTTATAGACATCTTCCTGTTTCGTACACCAATCTAAGGTTTTCCCCAATGCTCACTTTTCAGAGGAAAAGTGAGGGTTTATTGCATTGCCTGTTTCAAGTCATGTATATAGCATTTTAATGAGAACAAGGTCTGTACTTTGATTTTGTCCAGAACTTTCTGTTTCTAAACTCTCAGTCAGTCCTTTGTGGATTTATTGAAGAGCTTTAGGTCTTTGTCATGCTGTAGTTTTCATTCAGCTTTAGTTTATTACAGATGGGTCTCATGTTTTCTTCCAAGAGCTCTCTGACACAGAAATCATGGTGGATCCTATCATGGTAAGCTGGCCTGGTTCTGCTCCATTAATGTATCCTCAAACTATGTTGCTTCCATATCCATGCTTTGCAGTTAGGATGAGATTATGTTCCTGGAATGTTGTATTTTTTATGCCAAGCACGTTCTCTATTCTGGTGTCTAATTCTACTTTTGTCCAAAGAACACTTTTCTAGAGGTCCCGGTCTGTGTCTCTCAGGCAAACTTGAGTCTGTCCTTCATTTTTCTAGAAGAGAGCAAAACTTTTCTTCTAGTATACAGCATCTCCCACAGAAGATATGCTTGCTCTTTCTCTTTCTAATAAACTTTTATATCATTGGTAATAGCAAGGGCCTGCTGCAGATCTGTGGGGACATTTTAGGGTTTTTGGAGATGTTTTTTTGTTTTGGTAATTTACTCACAGGGGTATTTTTAAGAGCAGTCAGACCTAGGCATAGTGGAAGTGGTTTGAATGCTATCCACTTGTATATCCATTTTAAAAAATAGTGAAATGACTAATTTCTTCTGAGACCTCTTTAAGTCCCTTACCAGACTCATAAACTGCTACAATGTTCTTAAAGACCAAAGATTTTTTTCCGATCTCACCATGGTGTTTACTCTCGCTTCAGTAGTAAGGCAAAACCAGACTAAATGTCTAAGTTTAAATATTTGTATGTCCAAATATTTAAACTTAGTCCTAGGCTGTTCTAATCCTTTAAAATTGGCTCTAACTCTAAAGGGAAAAACGACTCACGTGTCCCTGAAAAAGAAGTTAATTATGCTGTTAGAAATTGAGAAGAACCTGTCATGATTTAATGAGCTCTTTGACTCCACATTTTTTACTTCATACATTCATTTCATTACAATTTTCATTGCCTGTAACTATGGGTGTGTAGCTGTATTTGGCTCCCAAGTTGCCTATTTACGACTTGCAGTAAACAACCAGGCAAGTAATTTTTCTTTTCTGATGCTGTCTTTCTTTCCCTTTTAACATCCTGTCCGTTTCTCTCTCTGGTTGGCAAAACAAATGATCACCCTTCCCAGGTTAGGCACAGATTAATAATTTCTAGTCAAGTTTAATCTGAAATAACATGATACTAAGTGGATAACTGAACCAATGCAGCTTCAGTGGAGCAAATATTTTAAAAACTTTTTATGGAACTCCCTTGGATATTTCGGTTTTTATCAGAAAGCAAGTAAGAAATTTTATTTGTACTTTTTATCAAACATATATTTACAATCCACCAAAAAACATTTAATCGTCAGCTATTTTGTCACTTGAAAAATATGTCGATATGTAGTCCTCATCAAAGGATCCTATTCCCAGGAGCAGAAGAGTGAGGGGCGTCTTCACTAGAGGCGACTCGATAACCAGCAAAGCCGTGAACTCTTTTTGTTTGCTGAAACACATCACACAAAGGCAACCGAATAATAAACATGCTTTTTATGTGTTTGTTTAATGGGAATGCTTTATTTTTCAGAACTGACTGGTACCTTGGAGTGAAGCTAATCTGCAGAAACTGGGTGCTGGAGGTTCTGACAACTTCCCTGGATTGGAAAACCCCAGAGTTTGGTGCAACTTCAAACACCTCTGGGTCTCCTTCATCTGACTCTAAACACAGTGAGACTCGATTAAGGCAAATGAACAACAACAAACATACAGTAATCATCAACTGGTGCTATCAAGTTGCTTCCTCTTTATCATTTCAAAGTTTGATACTCTTCCAGAATCACACTTCTGTGTGTCATGGTCAACTGTTCCACCTATAAATGGATGGAAACCTTTTCTCTTACAAATTTGGAAAATATTTTATTAAAAATCCTACACTTTCTAGACATTTCAACACCATTTAGCAACCATTTGCTATTGGGATGTGTTGGTTTTCAAAATTTTGTGAGGGTATTTACTTATTAGTGATTTCCAGGAGGTGTTTGATCCACGACAGGAGAGGCTTATTTCCCTGGTCTGTCTGTTTCCAATGTCGCAAATCCCGAAAGTAAGGCAATCAGCGGAGAGACTGAGTATAGGCAGTTCCAGATAGGCACACAATGGCACTTTCTATACACAGGAAATGCATTTGGTAAGGTCACAAGCTAAATAAGGTTTTGTAAAGTGTAATGTTTGATTGTGAAGCTGTCTCCTACTTGCAGGTTGTTGTTGCTGTGGTGGATAATGAGATTTTGCTGGAACCTCAGCTTCTTCCGACCAGTTTTAGTATGGATCAGACTCACTGCAAGAGAGAGGTCTTCCTCTGTATGGTTTAAGAGGTCCAGCAGTGACAGAGAACAGTGAAAGGCCACTTTCACCTAGAATTCACAGAAGTAGCAACACTTATTGATGAAACAAAGACACCCTCATAAAATAGTCTATGCTTCTTCACAACCAACCTGCATGCTATTTTGAGGGTAAAGCACCAATGGTTGATCGAGACCATTGGTGCTTGAGATGTTAGTCCGAGCTCCAGAGTGAGGCTTCACAACTGAAAATGGTGGCTGTGTCTCAAGTTTGAAACACAGAGTCGTCTCTTTAATATTTCTCAGTTGAAAGCTCTGTGCAATGCTAAATTCACTGACGACTACCTGCACAACACAGCAAAAAAAGGCCCAACATGAGCTCAGAAATACTTTATACCCTTAAAATCAGTATGTCATGTATGTGCTGATGATTCCCAACCTCGTTGTCTGACTCAACCCTCAGTAAATCACCAGCGGAGGCAATAAACTCCAGTGTCTCACTGTCTTCCTCCATCTGCACCAAAAGCCTACAAGCAAAAGGGGATCCAAGAAGAAGATTTGCAGCCTGATCAGCCCACCCCTGCGCTTGTGTTTTGCCTAACATCAGCTTATTTTAATTTCGGAAACATAAATTGAGCAGGATGCATGAGAGATCTGGGGTATAAATAGTGTGAAGGTAATTGCTTACACCGCCGGCTTAATGGTTCCTAGCAGATCCAATCTGACAGGCTGTAAATCCAAAGCCAAATCCCTTCTGACTTTACCTGGGATGCAAACTGCCTTCTGTAACATGCACAGAAACACATCAAGGGAATAAACCCTTTGAATATTTGGTCTCTTTTATGATTCTGTGTTTGTTGTGAACTTGGATTGTTACCTCTGAGTTCAGGTTCAGGAAACCATATGCCACACCCACACATCTGGACTCACGTTGGGACTCAGAAAGATTAAAAGGGGTGAAAGACACATGGACGCATCCAGTGCTCCTTGCTGGAATCACCTTGGGTTTTACACACCAAAGAAGTGCATCATTAATAATATGAAGCTGAGAAGGTTTTTGAGGAGAAAAAGGCAAAAACGTGGCTGAAATAATTTACAATTTGTTGCGGTATAATGGAGTATGGGGAATCTGACAGGCTGCCTATGTGAGGTCGTATGTGGACAGAGATGAGGTTTGTCTTTGCAGGATAGAGATGTCCTTCCTCTTCATCTACAAATGCTTTCTCTTTTCCATTCTGAGGAATCAATAGAGAGAAACATTTAATGCTCATACAATCATGTCCCAAATGCAATCTGGGTTCTGCTGTTTGACATACTCACAGTACCACTTTGAAGGGACATGCTTGTCCCCACCAATGTTGTTGTCTGATTCTTCTCCCACTCTGTTGGATCGTTTTCATTAAAAACCCTAAATGTTCCTTTCAGCAGCTCATTACCATCATCATCCTTCAGCGGGAAGTGTTCTCCATATGTCATCACGAGATCAATCAGTTTGTGGTCATTCTCGTCAATGTTGTAAATCTCCCAGTCCACCTGGATATCTGTCTCAGACAAAAGATATTTGATCATTTAGAATGTTGGAAGAGGTATGGTTATGGAGGCGCCTAGAAAAAGCATTCATCCTCCTTTAACTTACTATCCCGGGCAGTCATTTATCTTTTTGGGGATTTTTGAGATGGACCAGAACAAAAAACTGAAGTTCTGCGAAATTGAGCTTTTCAAATGTTTTTTCCAAGTGATTCAATCAAATTGTAAATGCGTCATTTCATGGAGTGCCATACAATAAGTATGAAATAAATAGACATTGCAAAAGAGAATGAACTAGCTGCTCTGGGGAAGTCGTAAGAGGTCCCATTTGTTTTAACTCATGTAAAGAGTTTGCATTTATTGGTGCTGTGAGGGATTTGTTAACTTTTCTAGATTGATAGATGGATGAAGAACCATAAGAGATCCAATGTGTAGATTGTCACAAGCTATCGAGGGAACACAAGCAAACATGCAGAAGGAGCTCTGACCAGACTTGAATAAAACTTTTAAGTCTACATGAAAAATGTTGAGCAAAAACGAAAATAACTCTTAACATCACCCTTAATACACCTTTCCAACAGTAAGACATGGAGGTGGTGGTATCATCCTTAAGGGATGCTTTCCTTCTGCAGGGACAAGGAATCTGTCAAGAGTTGATGGTTAAATGGATGAATCGAAAGAAAACCTGCTATTGGGGTGCAAGTTTTCCTTCCTTATGTTTAGCCTTCCAACAAGGCTAAACATATAGCCAGAGCTGCAATGGAATAATTTAGACCAAATAATTATCATGTGCTAGAGTGATCCAGTCAATGTCCAGACCTAAATCTGACTGAACTTGAGCTATTTTATAAAGAGCTGTTAAATAAAAATCCCAAAGTCTGGAAGAGGTGGATCTGCTGGTATGTGTGGGACAGTGTCTGACTATAAATACATGCCAGTTTTTAGACTTTTGTTTGTAAATAACTTTGAAACCCAATCTTTTACATTTCTTCTACTTCAGAACTATGCTCTACTTTGTGTTGGTCTATCACATAAAATATCAATAAAACACACTGATTGTGGTTTTATCGTTCTAAAATGTGTTCAGGGTATGACAACTTTTTTCAGGAACTGTGCAAAACAGAAATCATTTTTATTTAATAGACAGTCAAAGTTTAAGCTTAGAACCAACTTACAAACAACTTACCAAACATGGTTGGATTATTGATGCGAAGAGGTTGAGAAACTGTGTCTCCTCCTGGCAAGTGAGTGCCGAAGCTAGCATTTAAATATGAACCAAAGAGAAGATTCAATCAATGACAGTACACAATTAGGCGTCAGTTTATTTGAAAGGTGTGTAACGGACTGGATGGTTGGACCCAGACATTGGTCATCTGGTTGGGGGCCTATCATTTGGAAGTAGAGTGGGCAGCCCTTCACGGTCATCTGCATAGTTATGAGCATCGGTTCAAGGTCTCCGACCTGTAGACAAGGTTAGATCTAAATTGGGTGATAACAGAGAAAATTGCTTACTTCTAATTCTTTGAAATACTGACACACCTTGCATATGAGGTGATCTCTGTATTCTCCCCACATGTCGCAATAAGCGGTCACATCCACTGTCTTGGTCTCAAATGGTTCCAGCTGCCCTGAGTCTGGCTGGACCATGAAGGCCGCCCCATTTCCATGAGCCAGAAGGCCGGTAACAAACTCTGACAAAAATCAAATAACCTCAATTGTGTTCCCAAGACTTGCGAATTATACAAAAGTCATACTATACCTTTATGTGCTTTGGCTTCTACTTTTTTCACTTGTTCAGCAAAAAGTGGAGTCTTTAAATATGTGAGTCTGTAATTAAGATGCAGACTTTGTAACATTTCTGTCATTGTGAGGTGAACTCAATCTATGATCTTTTATTCTGGTCATAGTGTTTTACCTCTTCTCTAACAAGCTGTTTGCCATTGATACGTTGCAAGTGAACAACTCTGGCTTTATAGTAAAAGCTGCAGGGATAGCGCTTTCATTGGTCATTAGGAACTGTTTGGTCACCTCCGTCTTTAAAATGACATCTTTTCCAAAGTCAATTATCAGTGCTGAAGGACTGTCACTATTCCCTATGTGACTAGAAGTACAAAAATTTTAGTATATGAAACTGGGGAAAGGTGAAACTGGAATGAAAGTTTTCAAGATCCAAATTTTGTACCAAGCGCCAGGCAGCGAGTAGGACACAGAAAGTTTCTTGGATTGGGAGCCCACAATTTGAAGAACAAGCGGCGAGTTCATCCCTTGCACCTCACAGAGAGCAGCCACTTCTGTGAGCTTCAACTACAAAGAAACGAAAGAAAGCAGGAGCATCTTTAACCGCACAAGTTACAAAAGCACATTACTGTCTATTCTCAGCAGCACAGGTGGAACTTACATTTGTGTAAGAAGATAAATTTACAGTGATGTTCATGGTTGCATTGGGTCCCAGTATACCAGAAGAGGGGTCAAAGGTGGCTGTGCACAGTGAAGCCTGTTTACCCTGGAGCTGATCCTGTCGGGCGAAAGACAGTGACGTCCTAATGGATTTGGGATCCTAATCCCAGCATTTTTTCCTTGACTAAATTCAACTGCTTTTATCAGCCACACCCTTAGTAAGCAAAACAACAAAAACAAATTGCATAACCAATCTAAAAGAAAAGAAATCTGGAAGGAAGCAACAACTTTTTCATGATAATATAAGCTGTCTCTCCTCTTGGGACAAAACACCAGCTACTTTCAAAGAAATGGGTCTGACAATCTAAACATCTCACCTACAACATCAAACTGCATACATATCTGTAGAAATTATCAAAAAGGAGAATGCATTATTGAAACTGATTTTATGGGATTTAGTGGGACTGTTGCATAATATCTTGAGAAGTAGCAGAACGTACCTTCCAGCTAAAGTATGATGGCAGAAGAGTCTGGTTGAAAAGTGTTACGGTGCTTCTTGAGGGAACTCCCAGGTAAAGATCAGAGAAGACCAACTTGCAGTTTAAGAAGCACACCTGAGGAGACTGCACAACTGCCTGGATCCAAACAGGACTGTGAGGAACATATGATGGGGAAAAAAACCAAACTCATCCTGAATAGAACCTGGAAACTGAGAACCATCTTTAATGTTTTGATAGTGGATGTGTATCAAGAACTATTTAAGTGCAGCAGCTCTCAAAGGAGTTCACATCCATTCTAAAACTCCAGGTTCATGAGACTAAAAAAAACTGTGGCTACATAAATATTTTCAAAGCTTTTCCACTTTTAATATATATCCTATGCATTTCAACAGAAAAAAACAATATGAAAAGTGTGCACATTCTTAAATTAATACTTTATTGAAACAACCTTTGATTCAATTTAAGCATTCACTCTTCTTCAGTTTATGCTAGTCATCAATTATGGCGAATATGGTGAACCTGAAGTAAAGCTTAGTTGTCCTAATTACATTTTCCCATGGGGTTTTTGACAAGGTTGGTACACTTATCAAGTTCTGATCTTAAACCTTTGGGCTAAAAATTAGGAGTGATTTCTGATGGATTTCTCAGCAAAACAGAAGTTTTGGCTTTACCAAACAGACAGTGTAGCAAATGTTACCAAGTGAAGATGTGGCTACAGATGACCCAAAGCTGAATTTAAATCAAAAGTTATCAAAGTAGTTTAAGGGCAACTACAATTATGCAACCAGGTTATTATGTAAATATCAAGAGTATACCGGGAGGTGGATAAGGGGGTGAACATTTGTATTTGATTTATTATGGCCTCAGTTTTTTAAGTTTGGTAAACCTAAAGTTGTAGAAGTGATGGGTACAGTTCTGAGAGGTGAGGTAGAAGTGCTTACCTCGTAGTCCCATTCTCCACAGTCAGTTCCATTTCTGTTTCAAATTTCTGGCAGAAATCTAAGTTCAAATGCAGCGCCACACTGCAACTAGCAAAGGGGGGCAGCACACCTGTTTCTGGCTCCATTACGACCTGAGCACAAATACAGAAGTTACGGACAATGAGATTTAAACACCAATTCTCTTCATTTTTAACCCAATCTTTCATTTTACTGGCTTACCTGCTGTTTAACTGCTTTTGTGTTTTTGTGATCCTCCTTATTATTGATCTTCTCCTTAAACATCCAGCTGGCCTCCAGAGGGGTGGTATTGGTTAGGGAGATTGTGGTTTTAGCTTCATCCCCGAGTCTCACAAGCCCAAAGTCCACACAGGGAACACTGAGCTTCACTGTGGGACCCTATTTAACATTAAATCACTTTAATGCAAGAACATATTAAAATGGAAGCAGGCATTTCTAGATGTTGCTAAATCTTACCTTAAAGGAAACTTTGATAGGCAACTTGACAGGTTCGTGACGATGCTGTATGTTGCAAACCAGGTTGGTTTCAAGCTTATCTGGTTTCCCTCCAGTAATGATGACATCAAAGTCAAAGCACTCGTTCTCTTCTGAAACGAATAAAACAAATAAAAAAACTCAATGCAAAAAGACAATACATGAAAATAGTCAAATTTAAACTATGTGCTCTAAACTGCCATGAACCAGCTTTAAGATGCAGCGCACCTATTCTCCCAGCAGATGGCACTACTTCTACAACATGGAAGCTGCTGTTCAACCTCTCCCATTGAAACAAGATGAAAGTTTTACTGTGATTCCACATCTGAAACACAGGCAGCATAAAATAAACAAAATTATTTATTTAACTGGATTAATTGTTCTGCAATGGAAATGAGATAAACTCTGCTTTAATTAACCTTAAACTGCTTGCGAGTGGAGATGGAGATAAATATTTCTCCAGGGATTATGACACCATATGGCTCCAGTAGGACTCGGTATGGCTCTGTTGACCCTTTGACCTCTATCTCCATGATGATCACATTGTTCAACTTGGAGCCATAATGCACAGGGTGAAGGATGCTAGATTTTCCACAAAATTAAAAAAATACGGTAAACACAAAATTAGCAGCAAAAAACAAAAAAGAGACATTTCTCATTTTTAGCTCCCTTATTTTTGTATTTTGTGATTTCATTAGTTGGATTTCATATTTTGCTGCACTTACTGCCTCTTTTGTTAGTATAAAAGTACCTGTTATCGTTAGGCTCTAGTGGCATCAGGGGGATGTCCCTCAGGACCAAGTGAAAGACACTATGATAATCCTTCAACTTGAACAAAATGAAAACATTATTGAAACATTAACCCTTAACACATTTGTTGCATTTTACAATTAATGTTGTTTTTACCTCTTTAGGACAGAAGGTTAAGAGAAACTCGTGGTCCTGACAGGGACCCAGGAGGCCTGCGGGGGGGCTCATGTGGTAAACGTCGTTTGTGTCCGGGTGAAACTGGATATGGGATAGCTCATGGGTCTCCCCAGGAAGAAGAGGACGCAGGTTAGGTTTCATGATTTGCCAGTGGAAGGGCAGCTCCAAGTGGCTTCAAACAAAAAATAAAAAGAAAGAAAGAGAAATAAACCTTTTGTATTTAATGATCCAAGAAAGAAGAATGATTAGCTCAAGTAAATATTTATTGAAGTTCTTGAGCGCTTGACACTAGGGACTTGCGCAATTTATCCTCCAGCTAAAAAGTAAAAAGTGGCTTGTGGAAGAGGGAAGGAAGACAACACAGATGCTAAGTTTGATCACCATGGTTATTCAACCAGAAAGCACTAAAAGCACATTTGCATGTAAATCTTATACCGTAGTCTGGGTGTTTTAACCATCGTTAGTCCTGGTGTCAACAAATCCTCCTAGTGGTTTAGAACAATCTTTATAGAAATGCTAAAACCACCTTTTTAAATTGTTAATTTATTCATATCACAACGACAAACATGAATGGATTTTAATAGTGTGGCTTGCATTAGTATTCAGCCCTTTTTACTCTGGTAAAAATATACCATATCATGAAAGGTTAGGTAACTAAATAACAGCCAAACTTATGGAGGAGCAGCAAAGATCCACAACTCAGATCTACAAATTAAGTGGGAGAATCTGTCACCAAGATGATACTCCACAAATCTTGCCTGTTTGAGGAAGTGGGAAGAAAAGCAAAATTTTAAGGAAAGCCAACAAGGTTCCATTTGAAGCCATGTAAGGGAACCAACAAACAAACATGTGGGTGAAGGAAAGAAGTGGAAGAAAAAAGTGAAAATGCTGGTCCTACTGTCCACTCACAGCTTTTTCAACTAGAGCCACATTCACTCAATTATACTCACAAACATGAACACATTCATGCACATTCATTCATAGGTAGTCAATTAGGTGCATTGTCCACATCAAGATATTGCTAGAGGAAGAAGGAAGTCCATCTTCTTCTAGATTGCAACTACTCATCCTCCTGAGTCACAGTCACTGGCAACTATAAGGCTGAATGCAAATTTTTCAGAATATGAATACTTTTGTAAGATGCTATGTTGTTTTATACACTAAGAGGTGCTTAATGGTGACAACACACAAGAAAGTCAGCCTTACACATTGTTTCTGATGACAAGTCTCTTCTGTTGCTCAAAGTGTGGGTGGCATTCGCTGAAATGGACAAAGTGATCTGCAGTGAGGTCATGCATCTCTCCAGCAGTGAGGGGCTCATTTTCTCCAGATATAGACACAAGCTCAATGCCAACCAGTTGACTCTCACCTGTAAAAGCCAAACACATTAATCCACCTCAGGAAATAGAATGAAACAACAGTGGAGGAAATTTCTTGGTTGTCTTGCTTCCAACACTGACCTTCAATGGAAATGTATTTCACCTGGCAGTTGTTGCAGATTATGGCAAATGGCTGACAGCAATGCTCCACAGTAGTTGGAAAGAAAACAACCTGGAACAGGTAAAAAAAAAAAAATGTAAACCACGTGATGCCTAAACATATACTTTTAAATTCTGATAAACATTGTCCATGTAAATTTCATAAATGAGTAAGTTTACTGAAAACATTACTGAACTTTCAGAGAAAAAAAAGCTACATATTAAATTTGCTGGGACTGGTTTTTTTTTTTCCTCTCATGCAAAGAAGACAAATTCATGCAACGGACATGCTGTTCTTGTTATAATTTGCAAATTCAGAGAATTTGGTTACCTCCACAACAATGGCTTCTCCTGGCTCCAGTGAAAACACACAGGGGCCTACTGCAAAGGGTGGTTTTTCAGAAAAGTATGTTGTTGACAAGGACTTCAAAAAGAAAAAAAAAAGTGTCTTTAATTATTTCGCCTGAACACACAATTAAAAGGTTTGAAATTAACAAAAGCTGTGGAAACTAAACCACTTTTTTAAAGTGTGATTTTTCTGAGTTTTTGTATTACTTAATTCTTAGACAACACTCATGCATTTTAAAGGAAGGGCTTATGTAAAGACCTGTCTGATAAGGAGACTAAGGTCTCCTAACAGAGGGGGCGCACCTGAGGAGCATGTTTATCCCTAGGAGGAACATACAGTGCATGAAAAAGCATTAATTATCTGATTTAATGACAGCCTGGACAATGTATCCCATCCCATGAATATCACCATAATTGCACTTCAGCGCTCATTTTGGAACAGGTTCTATCCTTAATACACAAAGGAGAACTATTTTCCCACCAAGTGTTGTAAATCCAGAATTAACACAGCTCCAAACAAACCCGACCATAAACCCAAAAAGATTCAAGCACTATGTTTTTCCAACTTATTTTAGTGCATGTGTATATTTAAAAAGTCAAAACAAAAACCCAAACCTCATTGTTAAAGAACATTTTGTTTCAATTTGCAATTAGGCAACTGCAATAAAAAACATTTAGTTTGAAGTCTTTACCATAAAAGTTGTGGGTGCAGTGAATTGTTTCAGTTATGCAACCATTACCTTGAGATTTGCGGCCGGCCACTGGTCCTTGGAGATGATGTGAAAAGTCCCAGCACTGAGTCCAACATTTTGACACATAAACTGCAGAAATTTTACCCCTCCAACCAGACAATACCCGCAGTCCAAAACTCTGGGCACTATAAAAACATTTTGGATGAGGTGTTTCAAAGGATCATTATGCAAAGTAAGTAAGGCTGTTTGCAATGAGGCTTACAGGTAAGTACAGGAGGAGGTCTCCGGGCCTCAATGGGCACCACAAATAGGTGATGAGATTCGGTCTGCACCACCATGAAATCCTTGAAGTCTCCCAAGGAGTCTGGAGCAAATCGCAGTGTGTACTTACAGCTCATCCCTGAGGCAACAATGCTTCCATCACTGGGGAATCTTCCTGCAAACACAAACTCTTTACATAAATAGTTCAGTTTGGAGCATCTGATGCTTAAGATAATTTGGTATTGTTTTATAGTTAGGCTGACTCACAGCTGCTACTCCCAAGTGGGGAGCTAATAAATAGGAACGACATTCCAAAGATTTTTGACTTAATGTTTCCCATCTGCTAGATACGCTATTTTGATTTACCTCAACATCACATGAGCTGAAAGGCTAAAACAGACTCACCCAGCCCTATCGAGAAGTATGGAGTGGTAGGAGGGATGACTCTGAGGTGGCGGCTTGTGTAAGTCACGTTTTTCAGCTCCAGCGTAGACTGATGCAGCATGGGGATAAGTTATAGAGCAGCATATTTTCAGCCTATGTCAGGTTCAGATTGTTCTGAGTCGGTCACTGAAACAAACCTCATAAACATTTCCAATGCTGTATTCTGTGAAAAACATCACTTGGGGAGTTGCCTGGAAGACACAGGGGAGCTCATCTACAGAGCTTTGAGTAGGAAGAAGAAACAGACAAACAGAATTTAAAACTCAATTTCAAACATGGATCAAAGTGCAAAGTTGATTGTTAGCAGATTTTCCTAATGTTAGTCAATTCAGAATTTTGAACTTTAAAATAAAAACAGCATTACCTTCCTGTCTGAGTGGTCTTTAATTATTTATATCAGGAGCAGAGGTGACTTCACACCATGTGTAACTGAGAGAAATAGCTTTATATGGATTTTGTGTGTGTCTCTATGTGACCCTGTGATGGACTGTTGACCTCTTCCCAATTGACCACTGGACATAGGCAATATCTGCTGCGGGACCTTGCAAGGATGAGCATGGATAAGTGTGCATGGATGAGTATGGATGGAAAATAAAAACCCTGTTAACAAGACGCTTGTACTTCAGCCATTTTTGTCCTGACTGTATTTGTCTTCCTCAGCTGTGTAAAGATACTGAACAATCTATGACTCTAACGCTGCACCTACTGAACAATTTGAAAACAGACAAGAAATGGATGATGATGTGAAACTCTGTCTGGTTTTAATTGCCTCTGTGGTTCAGGTTCAACAGTCACATTGTGAAGCATTTGGTATCTGCTTACACACACCTGCTTTGGTACAGCTGTGCTACTATTTGCACTGAGGTAAAATGACACTCAACTTTCAAGTCAATATTGATCATTATATTGTTCATAACATTGCACTATGTTGTACACCAGCCATTAACCATTAACCTGGTAAATCTACATTTCTCTTTTAGTCTCAGATTATTTGGTACCTTTGATTGTCAGAGTTTTTCTTCTCTTGGTCCTTCTTCACTTTGACTTTGGGTGAGCCGAGCGACTTTCTACACTGCTGCGCATTTGGAGGACAGACTCGTCTATCAAGCAGGAAGTTTTGTCTTTTCTTAAACTTCTGAAGTTCCTCCCAACCCTCTGCGTGGTTTATTGCGCTTGGTTGGCCAAACCACTTTGGTTTAGGTATGGTCTATTTAGGAACAAGTGGAACATATTCGTTTTTAAATCATTTTGTCACATACAACCAAAAACATCAGTGTATTTTATTGAAATCATTGCAATAGACTGCTTTACCTTAACCCTAACCTAATCCTTTTCCTATCTATCCTAACTCTATCCTTTTTTTCTACTTCATTACTGTTAATTACCATTTTAGGGATTCTCTTGCTTTGTTGGAGTTCTGAGCTTGATTCAAAAGTAAGGCTGTCATCCAACTCATTCATTTCCAACAAAGTCTTCTTTGGTCCGCGATCCTGAGACTCCCGGTTTGTGCGTATGGCAAATGAGATAGTTGGTTTTGCAAAACTCGATTTTACTGTCAAAAATGCCCAGACAAAGATTGTCACTTTCACACAGTCAATCATTACTTAAATGTCACTTAGGAGAATCCCATACATGGGGCTGGTGCTCGTATTTGCTTTTTCTCTGCTGGTAAGTAGTCCCCAGGGGAGATCAGGTTGTTTCTTTTGAGAAGATCATCATCGACACACCAGCAAAAGGTGGATTTTACTGAAAATAAACATGAGGAAAAAGATCAGTTTTGAAATACCTTTCTCTTGAACTTTTCACATTTTTCTTATTACAACCTTAAAAATCATTGGAATGTTTTATGTGACTGGCTTACACAGTGCAGAACATAATTATGCAATACTTCATAAAACCACCTTTCATTGCATTTGCCACTACAAGTCTTTTGGTCTCAGCTCTTGACATCTACAGACAAAAATTCTAATCTCCAGTTGTGACACTGTGCCACTGATTCTAAATTGGATTTAGACTTGGACTTTGACTGGTCCATTCTACCACATGAATATGCTCTAATTCACTGCTTTGTAGATTTGACTGTGTGCCTAGGGTATCTTCTGAACAGCTTCCCTGAACAGCTTTCTTATCTCTTTTCAACAAAAGCATCCCAACAGCATAATGGTGCTAGCACCGCATTTAACATTGGTAGTTGTAGTTTCGCTGAACTTGTTCAGACAATTATAAATCAGAGAGCAACTCACATGGAAACACTGCACAATCATAACCATCTACAACGTCTTGCTTCATCCTCTCACACTCCCGGCTTTCTTTGGCAGCAGCTTGGGCTCTACCCTTACATATGTGATCCTCCAACATATCAGCCATTTTTATACACTGCTCATATTCAGAACGAGCCTATCAGTATAAGAGAGAGAGATAAGTTTCCTTTCACTCTGTCATACTAATAAACTTAGAAACTTTTGTTCAACTGGTTACCTGGTGCAGCTCCTTAACATGTTTATCATGATAACTGTTTTTTCCCACATTTGTTTTGATGAGATTGGACAACAGATTCCCTTTCTCGATTATGTCCTTATTATAAACCTCCTTGAAAACGCTCATAAATACATGAGAGATGTCCTGGAATAAAAGAAGAGGGATACAATTCATATGGAACTCACTTTATGGATTTCGTTCCCCAAATTAAAACATTCACAACTTACTTGTGACGTTCCCGACGCAGGTTGGTGACTGTCCACCAAGGGTTCAACGAATGCGTCTTCTGTCATTTTCTTCCAGTGCACCTCAGAGGTAGAAACTAATTAAAATAGCGGCAAAAGATCGCAAAGTTAGAAATATATACCGTCACGTTAGAGTCGCAACACTAGACCATGTGTGCGTACATGTGGTTGCCAAGCAACAACAGTGGCGCACCGGATCTGAAAGCTGTCCGCGTGTGACCTTTTGTAACAAACAATTACGTCATCAAGAATCAATATAAATAAATAAATAAATAAACAAACAAACAGACAAATAGATAAAGTTTTCATCAATATGACAAAGGTAAGAGAGCAAAGTTATTGGAAAACTTCTTTACATGAACAAAACATTACATTTGACGCAAAGCACAACAAAGTGAACATTAATACAAAAACATGTTCCAATCACAAATGTGAGATTCGTTTTAAGGCTGTGTATAAAATGAAGACACTGATCATGCAGCACTTTTACAGTTAAGAGTAAGACAAAGGCAGAGATTTAATCACTAGGAACACACACACAACAGAATGATCAAAATGTTAAAACCAAGTGATAGATAAAACAAGTAATTACTGGCAAAAAAAATAAAAAATGAGGAAACAAAAGTGAGATAAATGAAGCAATTATTGATATTAAGAAGCTGATATTATATTAAGAATCCCGAAAATTAGATTAGCAATAGAATGCAGGAAATGGAATGTACTTGTAAAGAGGTAAAATGTAAAAATTTGCAATAATTCTAAAATTAAGACCGGGCATAGTAAACATACATACAATCTAGAATGGTGAAGAACAATACTCCTTATATATATATATATATATATATATATATATATATATATATGACTGAAACATACATGTAGTTGTGAGAAATGAGAAGTAATAAATAGTTCTAAGTTTTTACTGAAAGCCAGTCTGAATAGATGTGTGTATTGTGGTTGTAAAGACAATGAAACTCTCAGCTGTGCTCATGTTTCACAGCTGAGAGCTTCTATTAATGGTTAAATACATGCAAGTACTGTCAATATACCAAGATGTTTAAGACCCAGAAAACAACATAATAGATTAACATTTTTGTGACATGGCCTCATTTACATAGGAAAAAAAGCACAACAGTCAAAGGGTGTTATTCTAACAGGGACAAGATTAACTCCACCCAAAAGGTGTTTTCACACCTTGTAACATCTAACCAAATCATCCCTACAAGTTGGTCAGGTAAGAGAACCACACCACACACAGGCATGTCCAACACAACCAACAGGATATGTCTAAGTGTTGGTAGCAAACATGTGACTTATGCGTGATTCTCCAAATGGGTAAATTTAGAATGAAAATACACAAAATATTCTCAACAACCAAGCAAGAATCTCCTGTATTTAAGCAGACAAAAATTTCAGTCAGCTGTCTGGATAACTTCAGCTATGCCATCTATATCCCCCGTGTTCTCATGCAAAAAGACTGACCACCGCTTGAAATGTTTAGTTTTAGTTGACCTGCTCATGAATGCCAATTGCTCTTGTTGCACAGGCCAAGATTCCTGAGGCGCCTGAAACAAAATCTTTAGTTGTGCTGATCTGCTTATGTGGGTCTGAAGTGGGTTTCTCAAAGAGGGAATTGTTAGAGCCTTTTTTTTTTTTTTGCATCATTTCTTGCTTTTTTCTCCCTTTTTAATCAAAGGAATTTTTGCAGTGGGTTTCTTTCATGTTTTACAATAAAAAATGGCTTGTGTTTACCTCACGCAGAAGTAATTCCTTTCCAAACATTTTCATGGACTAATGATAAGAATGGTTTGTTCTTATGCAGAAGACGTGTACAAGAATAGCAAGAAAAGGCAGGTCTCAACCAGTTTTGAGCAACACCCAAAATAAATCAGGTGCACTCTTAGGGGCCACAGAAAAAAGTCTAATTTCAGCATTAAGCTGTATTAAAACACCATCTTGCCAACAATAATGTTTGCACTGGATATATATAGATTCTAAGTACGTATTTTCTGGGTGTGTTGATAACATGCCTTCTGAAGGGTGTAGCTTCTATCAGCAAGCATGGAGGAAATTATGTAGTCATGAGAAACAGTGGAAGACTTGTCAAACTGGTGCTCAAGTGGGTGTGAACAAGCAGGGCTGGATCTCGTAATAAGTGTGCGCTTTGTGGGTTGGCTCAGAGGGGAAAAACAGAGTAGATTTTTCTCTTCGAAGAGTTGTGGGGATATTTCCACTGAAACGGACAGGACAGTGCAGTAGAGGCAAACAGGAGTTTCTTTCTGCTGTGGACGGGGATTGATTTTGTCTGAATTCAAAATGGAATCAGATGGGGACTCTGGGATAAAAGGTGAGTAGGGTGGAGATAGTGAAACCGTTCACTACGTCATTGTGCTCAATGTCTGTTAAAATGTTGTTTCTTGATCCACATTTGAAGTGCAGACTCTGTTGTGTTGCTATATTAAATGAAAGACTGTGTTCATACTTTTAGTCCCAAAAATTCATATGTGCAAAGTAACAACTGGTTTCATTGCCTTGAAATAGAAGAATGTTTGATTTTCTTGAATCAAATACCTTAATTTCCTGTTGCTTTCACTTTGTCCAGTGAGGATTTGTAAGGCAAACAGATTTTAAAGGATAAAAACCTATTTATAAACAGACATTAGCTGAAATAGCATATTATTTCAAGTATTTTAAGTTCATAGTCCCTGTGGCGCTACTCATAGTCAAGTAACACATATTTGATTGTAAAGTTCTTCATTGTTTTAAATTCTTTTATCATTTTGTGTTTTATTTTCATTCATAGTGTTATTAATAAAACCTACAAACAATCCAACAAGGACAATATGAAGGGCATATTTTCTGAGCTGTGGTGAGTCAATGGCAGGTTCCCAAGTCTAATTCAGTGTATGTACCCGGGTTTAGTGTTTTGGATATTTTTCTAAAACGTAAAATGATTCTGATTCTAGATTAATAAATAAAACTCATATGTAAACCAAACAGATTTAAACCCCAGATGCACAGAGTCAATTCTGTAACAGAAAGGGAATTCAATATTTATTTTATTACTTTTAGTACATTATTTCTATCCTAAATAATGTACTAACAAGGTGAAACCATGCCAATAAAATAAACTTATGCATTCTATTAAATATCTAAAGGACTAAATCTGTACAAAAATGTTACCGAAATAAGCCTTGAGGCGATCAGGAAGTTCAAAACCAACATTTCTTTGTTAAAAAGTTCTACATTAGATACTGCTGCTGTAATTCAAATATTTATGAAGCTTTCAACTCATATAGCCTATTTATTAATCTATAGATCTAGTTTAAGTACATTTTAATAAAGATGGTACTTGCACAAATTCTCCTCCATAAAAAAAGAAGTTTAGTCACAAGTCGAGTTTTTATTAATCCATTTCCATAATAATGTTTTAAATGCTTTTGGAACTAATTATTTCAGTTGTAATCCCCTATAAATTATCAACTGTACAACAGCCTGTTACCTGCTCACTCACTACTGCTATACAAAATGCACAAAAAAGGTGATTTGAGGAGCTAGTCAGTATTACCTCTGTGAATTCATACATTATTTATTTTACTTTATTTCTAGCAAATTGTGTCTGTTTGACTGTGGTGAATAGGAACAAAGGTATGTCTTCTTAAGAACTTGTTTCAAGAGACTGGATGCATATGACGTAATAGCAATAGCAACATATTTGTTTAATTTCATGTTTATGTTTGTTGCTCAGCTGACTGGCCTCTGCACCTTTGACACATATCCTCCTTCTTCCAGTTCCAACGTCTCATCTGCGTACTGTTTCCAGTCATATGACTAGAGTAGGAGACTAGAAGAAAAATATTTTAATATTTGCAAGAATGCTAAAATTACAGGCTGTGACAAAAATCCCACATATGCGTGCCAAAATGCCCTACAACCTTTGCATAGACAATCCAGACTTTTGGGAATCAATTGCCATCATCACTCGGTGAGTGAAAGCAAGGTCTTTGGTTTTGTTGGCGGACACAGCTGATGATCCGCATGCCCTGTCCTCAGTACGCCATGATTCACCTTCCTGGCCAGTTTCAGTCTGGGACAGTCTTCTTTGTTGTGCCAGATCTGCAACTAATAAGGGGTGATAGTTTTTGCTTGAATTCTAATCCACTTACTGTTTTGGAGTGACAGATTGGAAACTTTTTTTTCATTATTTACACAATTAACTCCCACTTTGTGTTAACAGAACTAGCAGAGCAAGTCGTCTAACTGGTACATTTAGGTTAAAAACTAACATCATTTTATCTCAAGCAAAAATTCAGAAAGCTTCCACAACTTGCTTTAGGCTTTCAAAGAACATATGTTCATCACGTGACTTCACTGTCCAAACATGTTAGGGGAATGCTTTCCCCATCTGACTCAGATGGGAAAAGCATATTTAAAAAAAAAAAAAATATATATATATATATATACTAATTTCTAATAGTAATTATTACAAATACTATAACCAACAAAACTCACCAACGCTTTAAATGTGTCTTCATGTTATATGAACTTATTTATTTTCGACGAAATAGTACATGGGACAACGCAACGTCGAGCCAAACTAACCGCAGATACTTTTAGCTACTGCCACACGGCGGCGCCATTTTTATGTCTCACGTAAGGGTGCGTACACATTTCCAAAACCTTTGCAAAGATAACAGAAGAACATTTTTACATTTAATTTATTTTGAGTGCAGTTGATCTTATTAAGTGTAGACTCTGAAATTAAACACTCTCAAGAAAATGAAGTAAAAAAAAAGGATCAACTTTGTGTGTATCTTTCCCAAAAACGTTGAACCAAATAATAAATGTAACTTTGAGAATGAATTTGTTTTCTACACCTACAATGTTCCTCCGAAGGACCAATTTACCCCCTGTCTGCGGTGAATATGGGTGCTATAACGTAGCAATACATGTAAAGACCCGCCCCATGAGGAGAGAGAGAGAGAGAAAAAAAAAACTTTTCCTCCCAGCATTTTTCTTCCTTACCGAGCTCAAATTTTACACCGAGCGGATTTTTACACAGCGATGTCGTGCTTCTGTCTACGTCCTAAAAGGACCAACTCACAGGAGAAAGTGTTTGAAGAGCACAAGAAGAAGGTTGCGCAGAAAAATGGAAAACGCCTCGGTGAGTCCTCTTTTTAAAGGCACACTTGGAGTCAGGGGCGCACGCGCTTTGGTTGTTAAGCCAACACAAACAGGAGCACCCGCGCATGCTCGGGGGGTTTGTTTGGAGATCTTGGATTTGGAAAATATGTTCCTCTTGTTATTACGCATCGGTAATCCTGGGTGTCCACATCTGTGTTTGTTATGTGCACTTATGTAAATAGTTCTTAATCGCCTGGTCTGTCACCTTTCTTCTGATGACAGACCAGGCTTCTGCCCGTCGCCTCTTAGACTGACATCCCCTGTTTTCCCTTTTTGATGAGGGGAGAAAAAGCCACAGTGAATGGTCTAGTGAAAATTCTCTTTGTTGTTTCCATTGAGTCCATGTGGCCTTTTCATTTGTGATCTCCTTAAAAGCCAGGGTAAGCCTATGACTATAATTGTTTATGTATAAACAACAGAGACGTTTCATCTTTTTCAGAACATCATCTTTTAAAGAGATACGCCTTTTACTAGACAATGCCAAATGTTGAGGTTTTCTTTGAGGTCTAACCTTCCACTTCCATTGTTTTCAACATAATAGATCACGTAAAAGAGAAAAAATGTGTTAACTGTTAAGAAACTAAATTACTCCCATTCATCGTACAAACATATGGGTGTGTCTTGGATTCTGGCCTGACCCAAGGTTGTATGGGGCCTTAAACAGAATTTGATTTTTCTGTGCCTCTTCAATGGTGTTGTTGATGTTAAGAACATCACCACCATTAAAACACACTCACCAGTAACACCATCTCATGCAGTAATCCATACAACAACAAAGAAAAGTGTCTGAAAACTCCCCCAGCAAATATCTATTTTTTGTTTATCATTATTATTGATATACTTCATGAAATATATTTTTTTATTTATTACTGATTTTCACATTAGAATTATGCAGTTACTCAAATGTTACTTCTTTCTTGGTGGGGTTTTTAAACGGAAAAGAAGAAGAAGAAGAAAAAAAAAATCAAATATAGATCCGTAGCCTTGATATTTAAAATTTTTTTCACTCATCTAATTGCCACTGGCATCCTGAGGTAAACTCATGAATGTCCAAATGTCTGAATATCCTATGTTGCGGTGTGTGTGTTTACTATTTGAAGATGAGGATATTTTGTATTGTAATTTGAAGTTTTCATTCTGCTGAGAAAAGCCATATAAACACACCTGCACCAACTCTGCAGTTGCTGGTATTGGGTCTGGAAAGTCAATTGTTAGTTCCTTTTCACCTACGAAGTAAAGAGAGCATGTAGTTGTCTCTGGTCGCATTTTCTACTGTAAACTCCTCTCACTTACAAGGTTGTATCTAGTGCTGATATTCCTCTAATTCCTTTGGGTTTTGGAAATGGAATTAAAAAAAACTCCCTTGCTTAAATATAGTTATCGGCTGTAATTGTAAACAAATTGGGTTGAAATACAAACAAAAGCTTGAACTCGTAGCATCACTTTATTACTATGTTCACAAAAAATAATAAGTAAAAAGAGATTTTTTCTTTCTACTTCCACAAAGTAAACTTTTAAATATTAAATTTCAATTTCAAGCAATTTTAAATCTTGCTAAAGTATTCATGCCCTTTGAGCTTTTCCACATTTGTCACGCTACAACCAGAACCTTCAATGCATGTTATGTCATTTTATGTGATAAACCCACACATATGTGATTAACAGTGTTGTCAACAAATTTTCCCACCTAACCTATGAACCTCTGCAATGATTTTGAAGTTACCTCTAATTCTGTGATATGAATTGAAGGCAATTGCTTGCACTGGATTTACATTATTAGGGGGAAGAGGGCTGACAATTCTTTGTCACATTGTTCAGATTTTCTTAGTAGAAAGGTTGAAAACCATGTATCTTTTCTTTCCACTTCACAATTATGAACAACTTTGTGTTTTTTGTAGTACAAGTAAAATACGATGGAAGTTTGCATATGTAACATTGCATAATCTGAAAATGTTGAAGCGGATGATTACTTTAGTAAGGCACCGAAGGTAAAGAGTTTCTGATATGAATCAACACAAGTTGCTTTTTTGATAATGCACTTATCTTAACCAGCCTTAACAGGGAAAATGCAGGGTAAGAGTGAATACCTTTGTTATTGAATTTGAGAAAATCAACCAGCCATATTATATCCAAGTAATTCTAAGAAACATCATGCCCCAGCTTGTCTCACACGGTGTAAATAGTGGGTTACAGATTCGTCAAGCCTTCCATCTGAAATTCATTACTCAACTTTAAAAGAAGCACTCATGACTTGGGGGCGTTCCTTGGATTCTGGAACTATTTCTTGTTTTCCTGGAAGAATAAAACACGCCCCTCTTCTTTGTTGTCAACTGAAAATCTAAACTAACTAGGTCGGCTGATTGACGTGTATGTTCAAAACAATTCTTTCAATTCTTCTGGAGAAACAAACCATAAACCAGGGATCTCAGGTTACAATCTGTGGGAAAAGGCCTGTCACGCAATCTCGCTGGCAATCTCATAATGCTCCAACAGATGTCAAGTGTTTTCTCCTTCAAATGTCACATTTAGATTCCAATTCTATTTTGTAGAAACCTTTTAAAAACTTATCATTGTTTTAAGTTGCATTGCAGATCCCACCACCACCCAAAAAATACTAAGCATTCTCTACCAAGTATTATTATGGCTTCACACAGAGGGTTTAGCTTGTGAATCACTCTCAAAGTTGATAGAAAGCAGTTTCTCAAGTTTATTACTTCACATGAATAATGGCTTACTGCAAAATCATGCTGTACACTCTGCAGCCGACAGCAAAAAAATTAAGGAGTTTTCTTTCTGCGTGGTTGTATTGCTAGTATTTCTACTAGAACTAAAAGAAGCAATAAGGCTGTGCTTCAGTGTCTGTGGAAGCAGTGGCCTGATGGATGAATCAAGCAGATAATATAGTTCTTTCATAGAAATGGAACGTGGAAATTGCACTTAGTAATTTTTGATTTCAGAATAGCATGGAAAATGATGACTTGGAAAAATAAAAAAAACAATCCTTATTGTTTCCATTTTACTAAAGTCACTCTTTAAGGGATGAAAATCCACCTTGTGTCTCTGTAAGTTAAACAATCTTTTACTTGCAGATTATTTTGTAAATTGCAACTTGCAACTTCCAAACCTCAAGTAAGTCCACCCACGTATTGATGTTTCTAAGCATAGTTTTACAAAATGAACCTCATACAAAATGAAACATACAAAACATACAAAATGAAATTGCACCTAAAGAGAATTCTGAATATCTTATTGGGAAAACATAAGGAATATGATTAGGAACCAGTGACATGAAAAATTATGAATACCTCTTTTTCCACACTCTGTTACTTAACAATCTAACTTCAGTGTGATAGACTATCAAAAACTTGCAATAGGAAGAAAAACTCAAACAGCAACAAGAAAAAAACTGAAGGAAAGCTTTAAGAAGCCTGCTGTGAAACATGGTGGTGGCAGCATCACACTGTGGGCAATTCTGTTAGAAAACCTGTTAAAGGCTGCAAAGAACCAGACTGTGGAGGAGGTTCTCCTTTCAACAGAACAACAACCCAAAGCAAAGCCAATGAATTGTGAATGAATTTAAATGAATTGCTTACAACTAGGGGTGCACCGATTTGTCAGTCACCGACTTATCGGTGCCGATCTCCTTAATTTTGGGAGATCGGTGATCGGCCGATTTTTACATGTGAAGCCAATCTTATCCACCAATGTTAACAACCTCGGCAAAGTCTAAAAATAACCCACTGTGCTTTTCTTTTCTCCCGTGAGAGAGGTTTGACTGACAAACTGGCTTACCAGGTCATGTCTGCACATTTACAGCTAACAACAGTCACCCCATTGTTGCCAATTCAGCAACTTTCTTGATATGTTGGCAAACATTTCAGCCAAAAAATGGTATCGGCCAAAATTGGAATCGGTAAGTTGGACTTTTTAAAAGATTGGTAATCAGCGATCTGCCAGAAAACTGCAATCGGTGCACCCCTACTTACAACAATGGACATTAAATTACTCTAGACCTAAATCAAATTGGCACTGTGAGATTTGAAAATCAATATACACAGAGATTCTCCACTCAAGTCTGGTGGTCCCCGACCGATTTTTTGGAAAGAAGAATGCACAAAACATTTAACAAAACCTGTATTTCTTTTAGTCGTTTTCCCATATACATCAAAGACACACATTGTGCTAAAAAACAGACAAATAAAGAAAAGCAATAAGCAAAAACAAGGCAACCCCCCAAAAAACATTTAGTCACAGGATGTGTAAACCAGGTGGTTTCCTCCAACCAGTGCTCTGATAGAATTATTATCTTTCTTTTCCACTTCTCCAATTTAATGTTTTACCTGTTCATTTTAGCTTTGTAATAATATCCAAACATTCATAATAATTCTGATATTTCCTCTTTTGTCCCAAATTGTCTAGGTCTAAAAGATGATGATGACCTTCAGTTCCTGCTGGCCGGCACGAACCTCATCAAGATTCGCTCAAAATCCTGGCAGAAGAACCGCTACTTTAGTCTGATGGAAGACTGTAGGACCATCTTGTACTCATCTAAGAAGCTTTTCAAAAGAGATGAAACCTGTGAGTTTCATATTCCTTTTATCATATGATTCAGAAAAATGAGATAAGTCTTGCTAAAGAAAAATTACCTTGTGCAGTACATCTCGCTTCTTCATTGGCTGGACACTCCTTTGGCTTTTACTGTGTCAACTAAGAGCACTCCTTTCAGATCAAAACAAAAGCTTCTTGCTTCATAGTGTGCACACACACACACACCCATCCCTCAAATTCCTCAGGCGAGTATGTGAGAAATGTTGGTGGTGGAGTAAAAACAACTCACACATTCATCATGGTTGGGGCAAGAGTTGGACTGGAAAAATCTAGTGCACATCCTGACTATGTGTGTGCCTGTTC
Organism: Alfaro cultratus; assembly: GCA_903066825.1. NCBI lineage: Eukaryota > Metazoa > Chordata > Actinopteri > Cyprinodontiformes > Poeciliidae > Alfaro > Alfaro cultratus. The sequence continues at coordinate 9,856 of CAEFZX010024030.1, read as the reverse complement.
AAGTTATTTTCCTTCTTCTGGTCCAGTGATCCATTGTCAGACTTAGAAAGACTATATCTTTCTCTGGGTTTCTGTTGGCTCAGGTTTCCCTCCCGCCCCAGTGACAGTCAGCGCTGCCAGAGCTGATAATCTCTGTCCCAAAGTCTGAGCTTAGAACAACAACAGAACCCGAAGCTGGTCTTAAGGTGGTCAGTGTTTTGTTTTAGGTCTCTACAGTATGTTTTATTGTTTTCGTGGCAGAAAGCCAAAGTGACAGCTCAGTGTTGAGGTTTACTGGGGAAAAGACTGCGAGTGAAACAGGTTCTGGTTTTAACCACATTTGAAAAGAGCTGTTTAGAAATCAGTGTATGCGTGCGTTTGAATTTTATCAGTTTAAAACCACAAAGTCAAGACTGTAAATCTGCATCAATGTTTAGTCTGAATTATAGAGAGAATTTATCTTGAATTATGTACAGCCATGGAATATTATCTTTTAAATTTCCTAGTATTTCAAAGACTTTATATTATCATGCACTAACAGGTTTTTCATGCTCTTTGAAAGAGAAACAGACCCACAGCATCACATCTCCCCCACTGTGGTTAACAGCTTGTATCTGCTGTTTGCACATTCTACCTTTCTTTCAGCAACTCAGCAACTCAAACACTTCTCTAACAGAGAACATTGGAGACCCATAAAATGTAATCTTCTTTTGTATTTAGTTCACTTCTAGTGGTGGCAGGATAAGATTGCTCTGTAGACGTGAGGAAGTTTACCCAATTAGAGGCAAGTAACTATTTTTTGATTTCTGAAGCTCAACACACTTTTGCTTTACTTGAATATTTTCCATCTTTTCCATTTCAAAATTAAAGCTAAAACTGAGATAATTTTTTATTGTGTCATACTGTAATTGTTGTTTTACTGTAAAGCTGGAATCTTTCGTTGAAAACTAAACATTATCAAATTAGCATGTTTTTTTTAACCACAATGACATGTTGAAACGTATCCAAGACAATATGTTAACTGTAAAAAATGCAGCATTAAAATCTAGCGGAAAAAGTTCAGCACTGAGCTAGACCAGAACTTTGCAAATAAGCATAGTTAAATTTGCTAAGAAAGAGCAGTTCCCTCTCATAACTTAACCACCCTTGGAATTTTTTTTTAACAGTATTAAAATTAATACATCTTTCTTTGCGGGAACACAATATAGCAGTAACATATTTGCTCCACTTCTGACTAGTACTAGTAGCTGTTTATTGTGGTCATTTCCTGACTTATGAAGATTAACACACACATTCTTTCTGTGAATAGCAGGCTCTCTTATCTTACCCATTTTGAAGATTAGCTAAAACAAATTGGCCTCCTTGTCATGTTACATTTATGCCCCATGAAAACAGGGAGTCATGAATTTCTACTTAAAATTTTGTAGAGAATCATCAATATCTTAGCTGCTAAGTAAACATACTTCCATTAAGTGCTGCAGCGACATGGATGGATCTATACAGCTACTGCTTTCTTTCATTTTCTGATGGATGCTTTCGCATTGAGAATAAGTCCCTGAACAAGTTTAGATAAATTCAAACTTGTTCAGTTTGATAAAATCAAACTGAACAAGATATTTTTCTCTGGTAGTCATGACAGCAAAGAGTGAAAAATGCGGGGGATGCAGGTTTACGTATTTAACAGCAGTCACTGTCAATAACTTAAACTAGTTCTTTGCTCATGAAAAAATATATTTCATTAAGTTTCATTTCTTTTGTCATACAAATTCTTAACCCCCTTTATCTCTCTGTAAAAACTTGAAAGATTTTTAACAATTTCTTTATTCATCCAACAGACCCCACAAATTTACATTTAAGTTGTAGAGTTTTTTGTCTTGCTGTTAATTCAATTCTATAAACAATATTGGCCAGTTATCCAAAACTAGCATTGTAGCTGAACTTTTAGTCTTTCTTGTTTTTATCACAAGGTCAGTAGTTTCTCATTAGTGTGATTACATCATGTGTGTTGGTACCTGCTCTTCTGTAAGTTAAGCTGCTCAACAAAGGATCTGTCTTCCAGTGTATGGGCGGAAACAGGCTGCATGTGTAGAGACCTTCAGTCATGTTGTCTGCGTCACATTGGTGATAAATCAGTGTCTTTTTAGCATAATAAACCCCCCCTATTACTATTTCTATGAAACCATGTTTGCTAGTTGGACAATGCAATAAGCGATGTCATCAATCAACTTCATCGCAATAATTAAAGGACTTTATTATGTGTTTACAAAGTATCCTATTTCCTTATTTATTTATTTTTTTGTAGAGAAGGACAATCTCTCACTCATTAAGGCTCTTGAAATTTGATATTTCTTAATTATTTAATTAAAGAAAAGCCTAGACAAGAACCCATGTTGATATTTTTCACCACCCAAAACACAAACAACATTAAGGGAGGTTAAAAAAAATGCTGTAAGATTATTTCGAGAGAACCAAATTATGACACTTTAATGCAATAATGTATTTTAATGTGACCTTTACTAGACAAGTCATAAGTATGGCGTGTGATATATCTGGAGTAGTTATTACTATTGTTACTTTGAGTATTCTTGTAAGTTTTATACTCATCTTTACCAGAAGTCCTCTGTCATCCTCTGTCCACTTACATCTTGTCCCCCAACAAAGATGCAAACACTCAACATTGTTGTTTTCATATTGTTTTTGCTTCTTAACATCAAGTGATGTTAAGAAGCAACATCACTTCTTAACATCACTTAAGATGTTAAGAGGTGATGTTCTTAACATCACTTCTTAACATGTTAAGAACATGTCCTCTTTTTATAAACTGTTGTGGTGCAAGGGAAACCTTACTTAATTAATTATTAATAAAGAGGGAAAAATATTAATGTAAGTTTGATCAAATTTTATCTCTATAATACTGGAACTATGAACAAGTCTGCATCAGTTCCAACATAACCCAGCGTAGAAATACAAGAGAAGAAAGAGGGAGAAATCAAGAGCAGTGAGAAAGAAAACTGTTTGTCTCTCTTTTATTAAACATGGGGTCATGACGTCTGCTGTTGCCTGCAACTGGAAGTAATAAATCTGACTTTTTCTGTTAGCAGAAACAGGCAGGTCCATTGCCCTGAACTGGACAATCATTTTGTACTTCTTCAGAATGATCAGATTGCCAGTCCGCCCCTGCCTGAAGACCCAGAATGCCAGTTGCATGTGATAAGGCTGTTGTGTTTAGATCTAAAAGGTCCAGCAAGAATATTTTGAAAGGTCTTAGAGGAAAGGAGTTCTGCGGCGTGAAAGGTTTAATCTGTGTGTTTGTGAGCAACACATTACTCTCAAACAGTTCTGTTAAGCACCATTGTATCTTTTTGCATTATTTCTATTCTCACTCACTCTCACTTTTCTTTTAATTTGATTGGCATCAACCATTTCCACATTGAGGTGGGCTCAGACTTCTTGGAAGCACGTGACTTTTCTCAAACTCAAAGGCAGCTCCCTCATAAACAAGAGTTATCTTGTGGATAAGATACAAAAACAGCCCAGTTGTAACCAAAGAGAAAAGTAGTATTTCACAAGATAATGACATGTTGGAGGAAGGACTGTGCATTAGGAGATAAGAATGCCTGATGGGTACTAAATGCTTAAGACCAGATCTTAAATTACAAATAAAGCGATCGCTGTCAGACAACTTTGGAATGATTTATTTTGGAAGAAGTCCAAAATCCTTTATAAATAATTTTAGGTCAGTTTTAGACCCCAAACGCTGTCTTAAACTTGCCGTAAGTTTAAAAGTTCAAATGAAGTTGGCTTATAATAAATTAACATAGCCATGCTGTCATTTCTAAATCCAGGTACTAACAAAAGTCCTGCTTTCTCCACACAGTCCTCGTTGATGACATTGAATCTGTGCGCAAGGGCCGCCAGACCGAAGGACTCAAAAAATACACGGACCCCACCGAGGAAGATATGTGCTTCTCTATCATGTTTAAGGGACACAACAAGAACCTCGACTTCATGGCGGAATCTAAGGAGGAGGCTCATCGGTGGGTCACCAGCCTGCAGAAGCTCATCAACCATGTGAACAAACTCAACAAGAAGCAGAAGAGTGAACAGTATCCTTAATGTGATTTGATTTCAATTTTCTTTTATTTACTTCATACATACGCCATCTGGTTTGTTAATTTAGTTTGTTAGTTTGGTTAGAATGTTGTTTTGTGCACAGGGACATGTAAAAACACATATGTTTGGTGAGTTTTGTCACAACCAGCAAGTTGTGCATTTATTTATTCATTTACGTATTTTTGTATGTGTTATACATTGTACAGGGGTGCATCAGTTGAGATTTGGGCTCTAAGGTGGTGCTCTGTACAGTTATTTTTTGTAGTTTTGTTCTTCTGTTGTAAACTAAATCCTTACATCTGAGTTCCAGTTGGTTTGTCAGCTGCATGCGAAAAGCAGACAAGAACAAAGACAACAAGATGACCCTGAAAGAGCTGAAGCATTTCCTGCGAGAGGTCAACATTGAGGTGAATGATACCTATGCAGAGGAAATATTTAAGGTGTGGCACTGTCAAATTTCTTTTCTTTTTGAGTAAAACCAAATCAATAAAGTTAGCAGTTTACTGAAGTCCCAGTGTGTTTATGCAGAAATGTGACACGTCAAATTCGGGTACCCTGGAAGACTTGGAGATCGAGGAATTTTATAACCACCTGACAAGGCGGGAGGAGATAGATGTGATCTATGGGAAATATGCTAAAACAGAGGGTGAAATGAGTGCCACGGACCTGCTGAATTTTCTACTGAATGAGCAGAGGGACCAAGCGACTGTGGAGAGTGCGCTCAATCTGATTGAGAAATATGAATTGGACGAATCAGGTTGGTAAACTTGGAGCGGGACTGTTTTTTTTTTGTTTTTTTTTCAAAAGTTCAGTTTTCACCAAATTGGCCTTGCTTCAAGGGTTATTCAATTTATGGTGCTCATCCTCACAGCAAAAGAGATGAAGCACATGACTAAGGATGGCTTTATAATGTACCTCAACCAAGAGGATGGATCCATCTTCAACCCAGCTCATTCACTGGTGTATCAGGACATGAGTCAGCCCCTCAATCATTACTTTATCTCCTCCTCACACAACACCTACCTGATGGAGGACCAACTCAAAGGACCCAGCAGCACAGAGGCCTATGTAAAGTAAGCATTTCAATACTGTTTGTTGTTAGACGAAAATTAGAAAACGCCCTCGGTTTTAATCTGCTGTCTGGATTTTTCAGGCCTGACATTTCATGAGTCTGTCCAACAATTATCTACTTTGCTTAATGCACAATTCAATGAAATCTTTACCTACAACTTTTTGTTCTCAGTGAGTTAAACATTTTGGACAAGTCTCCATCTCGTTTTCAAAAAAGCCGTTCTACTGAGTTAGCTCTTTTCAGAGTGCCCAGCGATTTGTTGTTGTACAGAGATGAAGAGGGACCTTGATCCTTGTCTCTGTGGATCATTCAGTGTAACTTGGGTCAATTAAAATGTGGGGCGAACATTAATAAAATTTCTGTTGTAAACTCAAGCCTTAAAGCATGTCCTGTTACTCTTAAGCATAGAGTTTGGCTGGTGTCAGGTCTTAGCCATATTATTTCTATTTTATCTGCTTTCCCTACTACGCTGATGATCTTCAGGTTTTTATTACATATGAAACCCAGTGTTTGCTGGAAGTTTTAGTTCGTGTTTGAAACCTTGTCAGATAAGTTTGTTCAATTGAATGAGGAGCAAATGAAATTTGTTTAACATATTATATGGTCCTCCTGACTGATAAAAACTTGACTATACTTTCTACACAAGTTAACCCCTGTATTAAATTCTGGGGCTGGGTCTTGAGTGTAATTTCTCATTTGATCCAAATGACAGAAGTGTTGCTTATATCCAACCTTTACTAATGAAGGAAACTAAGAGCTATTAAATCCACTGCTGGCATAAGAACGGTTAATCATAATCATAAATCCTTGCATACCTTCATAAAACTTGATTATTCACTGATTATTGTGGACTCCCCACATATGTCTAGTTGTTGTTTCAGTTAAAAGGAAACTGATCACTTAGAGTAAATGGATGGAAAAGGTAGTTTTACTCGCTCCTCTTCTTGCAGAGCATTGATGAAGAGTTGCCGTTGTGTGGAGCTGGACTGTTGGGATGGGCCAAATGGAGAGCCTGTAATTTATCACGGCCACACTTTGACATCAAAAGTCCTTTTCAAAGACGTCATCAGAACCATCAAAGACTATGCCTTCAAGGTAAATAAAAATGTTTATTTTGCCTCTAGGAGAGTAAAAAACTTTGAATGTTGATTGCTGATCTTTTGCTACCCAGACATCTCAATACCCTGTGATTCTGTCCCTGGAGAACCACTGCACAGTGGAACAACAAATGCTCATGGCCCATCACTTAATCAACATCCTGGGCTCTGCTTTGGTCACAAAGCCTTTGGGTAACACCATGCCCATTAACCTCCCCTCACCAGAGGTATGTAACCATAAATTCAGTGTGAATCCTTACTATAAATATTCTTTATAATTAAGAATCAAAAGATGACTACAGCAAGTTAATGAACTGCTCTGCCAGGTTTTTCTCTTTCCAGGTTACTTGGGTGTTAAAAGCTAAGGGGAAAGGAATGAAACTAATCTGATTAAACTACAAAAATCTTACCCAAGTTGGAGTGAAATAGATAATTGTTCTCGTGGTCTTCTAGCCATAAGATCTAAATAGTTTGGAACTCCAGAAGGAACATTGTTGGTTATTTTTTCAAATGTATGAAGCTGGACAAACTTGACTGAATGATGACTTTGCTACTTTGATGCTTAACAAATTCTCTACATTTTCTCCTAAAGATATTACAGAAGAAATCTATTTATAGGATTTACAGGATACAAATTTAATCTCAAAGGGTGGGGTGGAGGAAAAATTATATTTATTGGATGCCTGTGGCACTGTTAGCCTTAAAGAATTGTTTTACAACACTGGAATGAGTTAGCAAAATCACATGCTATTTGCTGTACAAAATTAAGAAGTGTTTCCTTGTTTGCCCTGGATTCCTTCATGACACATTTTAATAATAGCGCAACAAAACATTGAAGCATATTTTGTGTTTGTGTTTAGGAACTGAAAGGCAAGTTCCTCGTCAAGGGGAAACGACTGAACAAGCTGGATGCCGTGTTCTCCAACAGCAACAATGTTGAGGAAGAAACAGTGTCTGAGGAGGACGAGGCTGCAGAGTTAAAGGAGAATGGTCAAAAAACAAAGTCAAAGGTGAGTCACATGATTTGTACCTGTTTATAAAGTTCTAAAAAATAAAATAAAGAACTGGTTTGACTAGTCTTACATTTTTTTTGCAGAAATCAAAGATCAAACTCGCCAAAGAACTCTCAGATATTGTTATCTATTGTAAGAGTGTCCATTTCAGTGGGTTTGAACATGCCAAAGACAACCAGAACTTCTATGAAATGTCATCTTTGAAGGAGAGCAAAGCCTTCCAACTGGCTGAAACTTCAGGTACATTAAGAAACTATCAGTGGCTGTGAGAACTGTAAAAAACTCTAGCAATCTAAAGATTTGCCCATGATACAGAAAAGCTAGTATAAGGGTAACAACAGAATATGGTACATACTCAAAAATATTAGAAGATATGTACTCATTCTGTTTTCACGATCTGTGATTAAACCAGCTCAAACTGTCAGCTATGATTGCTACAATTAATCGGATCTTTCTTGATGCAAGATAAAGAGACTAATTTGTAATCTAAAGTCAGATTTTTTGAGAGAGTGTCACCTCAGACACTCTGTCAAAATAAACACCTGCCTGCAATAAACAGGCAGGTGTTTATGTTTATGTTCTCCTACAGCCACTGCCTTCATTCATCACAACATGGACAAACTCACCAGGATCTACCCAGCTGGCTCTAGGACGGACTCCTCCAACTACAACCCTGTTCCTATGTGGAACGTTGGCTGCCAGATCGGTATTCTCCCTAAAATTCAGTCTAGAATATAATATAAAATTCTTAGCATACTGAATAATGAGCAGTGTTTTACTCGGATCCTTTATCTGACCTTTGTTTTAGTGGCGCTGAACTTCCAAACTCACGCTAAAGAGATGCATCTTAATCAAGGCCGGTTTCTGCCAAACGGATTTTGCGGATACATCTTGAAGCCTGAATTCCAGAGAACCCTGTCGTCTCAGTTCAATCCTCGATCTCTTACCCAAGGGCCATGGCTACAGAAGAAGATGCTCCATGTCATGGTTTGAGTTAACCTCAAAAATGTTGCTCCTGGTTTATTTGCGAACATGTATGTAGATATAACTTGCTGAAATTGTTCATGGTTCTCACTGGGTGTCAAGAGTGTTACGGAGTGCAAAACTGGTTCACACCTTAGCTCTCTCTGCCATCGAAAGAGGTACCTTGTAGACCAATACCTTCTGTGCAGGTTAAGTTTTTGGACCAAAGATCCAGATTGTGAAAAAAGTTCTTTTTAACCAATCAGTGCACTAAAAAGTATAAAAATAAAATGCTGAGTTAAGGGAAAATTACATTGTTGTGAAGAGCGGGATTTAGGAAGATAGTTTTGGGGACTTCCAACGCAGGTTTCTTTTACATGTTCAAAGTACAACTGTAAGTCATGTTGGGGTTCAGGCTCAGGTCAGAGATGGGTCTGTGACATAATTTTTTATATATTTTTTTAAATACAACCATGTTAGTTTAGGAAAAATACAAACCTGGATAGGACTGCACAGTGGTTCTTGCAGCAAGAAGGTCCTGGGTTCAATTCCCGGCCCAGAGTCTTTCTGCATGGAATTTGTTCATGCGTGGGTTCTCTCCTGGTACTCCAGTTTCCTCCTACAGTATAAAAACATGACTATCATGTAAAATGGTCTCTCTAACTTCTCCTTAGGTGTGTGTGTGTGCATGGTTGTTTGTCCTGTCTGTAGTAATGATTTTATTCTAAATATTTTGTCTCTTAACACAACAGGTGATCTCAGCTCAGCAACTGCCTAAACTGAACAAGGACAAACAGAAGTCCATCGTTGACCCTCTGGTGAAAGTGGAAATTCACGGGGTCGCATCAGACAATGCCAAGAAGATGACACGCTACATCGAAAACAATGGTGACCGTAACCCGCAAATGTGTACATACACATCTCAGTGGATTAGCGTTTCATTGAAAAATTACTTTTTCTGTTAATAAAGGATTCACAAGCACTTTGCTACCACACTTTTATCCCTGGGCTACACAGTGGTGCAGTTTATAGCATTGTTCCCTTGCAGCAAGAAAGTCCTAGATTCAAATCCCGGCCCGGGGTCTTTCTGCATGGAGTTTGCATGTTATCCTTCCACTAATCTTTCCATTAATGTGATTAATACAGCATTCTGTGAACAGCCAGTTTACTATCCATGACTTTATGTGTTACACCCTCATTGAGGAGGGTGTCAATGACTAAGTCTTCCTCTTGACTGTTCTGTGAATTATAAAATATACCTAAAATAACAATTGTGTATAAATATCTTCACTTAACATTTTTTTTGTAGATGATGAATTGATAATTTCTAAAACAAGTCTTTTAATCAATCAGTCAAATTTTATTTGTATAGCACATTTCAGCAGCAAGGCATTTCAAAGTGCTTTACATAATAAACACAAAAACACAAAGTCATGCAACATAGAATCAACAATCAAAAACTACATTAAGTCAAGTGCCATAACAATGCAAATAAAACATTTTTAATATTTAACCCACAAAACTCTGTTAGATGTAATATTCAACCTACAAAACTCAGTTAAATGTAACAATTAACCTACCGAACTCAGTTAAATGTTAACTTTCAGCCAGTAATCATT
>CAEFZX010024026.1:0-67260 GCA_903066825.1 Alfaro cultratus | reverse complement strand
AATGAAGCGCTGTTAAAGAGAAACTCAAGGAACTTGCCGAGATTTTGTGATAATCAAATAGCTTAAAGAGTTTGTTGCGTGTTTATATTTCAAAACAGAACCGCATAAGGTGCATTTTCCGTCCCACATCGGACTCAGTTTGGACCGTTACCCTTTGCTGTTACGTTACGAATCCACCATCTTGTATTTACGGCTCAGCTTAAAATGACCAGCTGCGCCCTCTGCTGGATGGCGGTCAAACTGCAACACTAACAGACTCTAAGCCAGGGGTCTCAAACTCCAGGCCTCGAGGTCTGGTCTCCTGCAACTTTTAGATGTATCTCTACTTCAACACACCTGAGTCAAATAATGAGGTCATTAGCAGGACTCTGGAGAACCTGACTGCACTTGGGAGGTGATTCAGCTGTTGGATTCAAGTGTGTTGGATCAGGGAGACATCTAAGAGTTGCAGGACACCGGCCCTCGAGGACCAGGATTGCCCACCCCTGCTCTAAGCGGATATTATTAGTTAATCGGTTGGAACAAATTTTAGTCTTAAACTCTTAATAGACAATTAATTGTAATTAATTGAGAGCATATTCGCCGATATTTGAGTTTGTGCCAGAGACAGAGTCGGGGTGGTTTAATTGCCATTTCTTTCTTCTTCTGTATTTACTTTAATGTGTTTCAAGAGTCATTTGGAGCCGAGCTAATGGCTCCTGAGTGGGCGGACAGAAGAGGGAGCTTCACAGATGAACACTTAAAACAAAGAAAACGAGCTTGGAAATGTAGCGTGTGGGTGATTGGAAGTAAAATAAAACCCAGGGGATTATGGGAATTATTTAAAAAAAAGCACAACTCTGAAAATGCTGATGAGCAGACGACAGGGAAACACGATGAAGAGAGGACTGTTTGTCTGGAAGATAAAAGTAAAATCAAAGCAACAGTAAGCAGGGGGGAGATGGAAAAACTCAGTCACATTCTTTATGTTGTGTTAATGATTGTTTTATGATTTAGAGACATTCTAATGTTCTGAAGAACATTAATGTCACAGTAGAGTCCAGACCCGAAGTTTAATGTCATTCAGCTGTGGTTGGGGGCTGAGAGTTTTTTATTTTTACTTCTTTTTTTTTATATACATTGTTTGTTTGTACAAGTTATTGAAATATTTGAAAATACTTGCATTTCAGTAAGGTGCTTTCAAGGTTTCAAGCTGCACAGTTTTGTAATAAAATTAAGCCTAATATTTGATTAAAAGCCTAAATTAGAAAAACTTTGTTTACTTTTGAAGACAAATATTTTCATACACCTAATAAAAAGACAGACTTTTTTTTTTTCTCACTATCCGAAGATAAATCAGAATAAACTCTTCTTGTTTTTGGTTAGTTAGAATTACCAAAATTATTTCTATTTGTTAAATGATGAACATTTTCTTTTTCAGATTTATATTTTTGTTTTTCTTCTTTATATATTGTATCTAAGCATTTAATTTTGAGGAGGAAAGTCATTTAACATGATTTTTTTTTTATTGTTACCATAAAATTAATATTTATTATTCCTAATGTCTCAATGAGTTATCTGTGTAATGGAAATAAAAGTTAGCTTACACTTGAAATGAGACAAAACTAACTTACAGGTAACTTTTCTGGAAGAATTATGAGCTTGTTTTGGTAATTTTTCCTTAATATTGATGAAAAAGAACTCACCTTGTTATTAGTGAAATAATCTTCCAGTGGAATGAATACTTTCCCCCCAATATTAAGGAAATATTTGCATAAAACAAGCTTCTAATTCTCGCAAATAAAGTCACTTATAAGTTAGTTTTGTCTTATTTAAAGTTATTTGCACTAGAAACTAGACCAAAAATACTTGGTAGGATTTTGTGTTTTTGAAAAATCCTACTAAGTATTTGTAGGATTTTGCAAATACTAGCTTGCTAGTGTAAACGTTTAGGCTGATTTATTTTTCTTTTCTCTGGTCAGGACCGTTTGTTGAGCGGGCCATCATGTCCAGTCAGACCAGCGAAGCCGTCTGGTTCCGGACCGAAGGTGTTTTACCTGAAGCAGCTCAGACGGACGAGAAATGACTTCCCTGTCAGATTATGAATAATGACCATACTGAATAAAGAGTTTGTTTTTCTGGTTTTCCTGTGAGTTTTTTTGTTGTTGTTTTAAGGAAATCCCAGTAGATTAAAGTCAGAACCAAAGTACCTGGACAGGAGAGAGAATTGAACAAATTTTTAAACAAAAAGGACAAACAGGATGAAACTATTCAGCTCTTTCTTTTTATTGTTACATTTTCCTGACATGCATCATTACTAATCAAACCTTTTTACAGTTCTCCAGTTAAAACTTTAAGGAGTTTATTGTTGATATTTTCTAATGTTTGATTTCTACATGTCTCATTTGAAACTCAATTTGAGATTTCACCATATTACTGGAGCATTCTTAACATTTTAAATGTAATTGTTAGAAAATAATTTAGCTCCTATTTAAAACATTTAATGTTTTTTTTTATAAATATAAATCTCCTGCATCCTGAAAATTTATAATATAGCTGATTATTAAGGACTTTAAATGTGATACAAGTCACCCTACTGTAAAAATAAAATGCTTTTCCTAATCCACATATAATCCTGACGTATTAAAGCTCTAAAATATTTAATTTTAGATATTTTTTAATTAAATCTACAGTGTAAAGTTTAAAAATCATGACAGTCTTGTGGACTCTTTATTTTCTTTAGGGTATCTTTCAAACTGCTTTAAATGACAAAATGTTCTGTGATTTTCTTAGATTGTTTTAATTTTATGACAAAAGCCTACACTGAAAGAGGAAACAGGTTATCCAACTTTTAAAAAAATTGAGGTGATTTGCTACAAGTAATCGAATTAAGTTTGTATTTAAATTTTAGCCACACTAATTGGGTGTAATACCGCCTGCTGCACACCAGGGGGCAGTGTTTACACGATGTGCTGCTGAGTTTCTGCAGCCTGTTGAATCTTGAGGAAACGTGAAAGCTAAAGAACTGTTCAGATATTTAATGTGATCTGGATCATTCAGGCCCAGTTTTAGTAGAACCGTTCGGTTGTGGGTAAATAAGGATTTATTTTCAAATAATCAAATAGTTGTATTATATCTCAGCTTCTTCAGGATCTTCTCCCATCTAAACACATTAAGAAAAAGACTCCCTGCTCATCTTTTGGGAAGTAAGACATGGACATCCACGCTGCTATCTCTCCAAACTGCACAGCCGGGTACAAACATCCATCCTCAGGTTGACATTTACTGTAAGATGGAGATAAATCTTTAGTTTTTATTGTTCCCTGGGGGGAATCAGGCCGCAGCAGTGGCTAATTGTGGCAGTGAAAGCTGAGAAAATGGTAAAAGTGATGAAAATAACTTTAATGAGTTTCTGTCTGATGGTTTGTTTCATTTTGTCCTTTGACTTTCAGATTAAATGTTGGCTTAGGATGAAACTGTTAATGTCTAATGGACGCTCTGTCTCCCCTAAGTAAACTAGGGACACATTTCACCTTTAACAAAAAAAGTAAGAAAAAAAATCCCAAACAGAACTTTGTCTAATTTATAGTTTGTTTCATTTTTCTGCAGGAACATTTTTTCAGTGTCCTCAATCCAAAAATTATTGTAGATTTTGAAATTTGATTTTGAAAAGTAAAAACAACACTTGAAAAAATTCAGAATTTCGCGATTAATCTCAGAAATTTTCTACAAAAACCAAGGAATTTTTTGAGTTTCAGTAGTTGGAAATTTATGAGAAAAAAACAAAAAAAATTTGGGATTAATGTCAGAAATTTTCTGGAAAAAAGAAAATTTCTGTGTTTCAAAAGTTTAAAATTTATGAGAAAAAACTCAGAAATTTTGACGTAATGTCAAGAATTTTCTAAAAAAAAAAAAAAAAAAAAAGGGAAAATTCTGAGTTTCAAAAGTTGAAATTTGGAAGAAACGCCCTCCCCTCCCAGAAATTCTGGAATTAATGTCAGATAATTTCTAGGAAACACAGAAAAATTAAAGCTTTTCATTAAAGCTCAACTTTAATTAAAACTACTAAAAAACTAACATTTTATATTAACTTTTTAACATTACTAGAAAAAAATGTGAAATTTCTGAGTTTCAAAACTTGTGAATTTCTGAGAAAAAAACAGAAATTTTGAGCTTAACGTTGGAAATTTTACAGAAACACCCCCCCAGAATTTTTGAGTTTTAAAACTCTGAAATTTGGAATAAAAAAATATGGGATTAATCTAAAAAAAAAAAATAATAAATTCAAGAAAAAAAAATGAAATTCTTGAGTACCAATGGTCAAAAATTTTCAAGAAAAAGATTTAGATTATTTTTTTTTTTTTTAGCTTTCTGAGAAAAACTCAGAATTTCAAAAATCCTCCTGTAATTTTTTTGTCTTTTCAAGCTCAGAAATGTTATTGTTTTTTTCCTAGATAATCTAAAGTTTCTGAATTTTATTTATTTTGCCGGGAATGTACTCATCTTTTTACTATCTCTAATGTCCCTAACACACCGCCGTAGACTCCTGAGAAAATGTAAAGTGTTTATTTTTATTTTATTGTACTTTTTACCTCCTGTTGGTTTATAAATCTCTTTGTGTTTGTGGTGTAAAATCTCACGCTACCTCTGACCTTTCCAGTGAGTAAAATCTCCGGACACATCAGAACCAGTCCTGGTTCCGAGCTGTGGGTTATAATTAGCCCGTGTGTGCAGAAGGCAGCAGCATTAGCAGCAGAAAAAGGTGAAACTGCTTCTGATCTGCGCTTTTGGCAGAGGACAAAAGAGCTGAGTGAGATCGGGTTTCTGCCATGTGACACTGAGGAATCTCAGACCTGCACTCCTGATTAAACATTACACTCTGCAGGTGAGCTAGCAGGTTGATACACACACACCGGCTTCATACATAGGAAAAATTATGATTTACTGGAACTACATCATGCGTTTATGTATGTAACTAAAACATACTGAAATTAGAGATATAATACCTTTCGTTTTTGTGTTTATGAATATATTTATTAGCTTTTCGAGCTGATGTGCAGTTTACGTCAGCTGCCGGCAAATTACGGCACTCCTTAATCGTCATGGCGGCACGAAAGCTAGTCCGCAAAATGGCGGCAGTAAAAGTTGGGATAAAGAGTCAATTAGTTGTTGTTTTTGAAAATGGTATCTTCTGTTGAGTATCAATTACTCAGCCGATGTAAAAATAATCACAATACATTACTTCGATCTTTTTGAGTATTTAGCTAACTAATAAAACCAAGCAAATCTACTCTAAAAACGAATTAAAACCAACCGAATTAGACAAACAGTCACAACGAAATAAATATTAACTACAATGAAAAAGCCAAAGCGATTGCAACTCTGGCACAGACGGTAATGAGTGTAGATTTAATCAGACGTACAATAAATTTACATGTTAGCTCCGATACAATTCAGTTTATTAGGGTCAGTTCACAACAAATGTCATCGGGCAACACTTTACAAAATAAAATAAAGTCATCTCAACCTATCCTAGTTATGAATCAGTGGATTAGGCTCAGTTAAATTAGCTTAAAACGTTTTCTGTCTATGGAAACCCTGCTGATTGCAGCATTCACTAATCCTAGACAAAGGGATCATAGACAATCGCTTGCGTTTTCTGGCTGCAGCTAATGATTATTTCAGTTATTGATTAATCTGTTATTCTGACAATTAATTGATTAATCAGATATAAAAAATATTGGCATTCTGCAGATTTATTTAACCTCTTTTGGTGATTTTATACAATATTCAAAATGTAGCATCTGCAGATAAAAAAATACTTCTACATCAACATGTGAAAAGCTCAATCATCTGCTAAATATATTGTCCTGTTTCATCACACCTGGTGTAAATTGACGCCTTATTTCTTGGCTTTTCGGTCATACAATAATCTGAATCCGGCGTATTCTATATCATACATGATAAGGAAATAATAACGTGAAGATCAATATTAATCCCAGGTTGCATAGAAAAAGGCTAATTGTGGATTAAAGAGTTTTATGATAAAAAAAACTTCCAAAACTTCTCAGTAACGTTTCTGACATGCATTATTTATTAAAGTAACGATACTTTCTGAACTTTTAAGCATTTAAAACTTTTCAAATTGTAATTTTAAAGGATTTCATCAGGATTTTATGTCATAGACAATATTGTATATTTATGAATGGATGGAAGGTGACATGTTTTTCAAAAATGTTGAGGGTTTTTCTTGTAATTTATTCTCAGTAGAAATGCAACTGTTTTATTTCTGTCCTCAGAGGTTATTACACTGTAAAAGCACAAAATCTAATCAAGTTGGTCTAGTTTGTTGTGCAAATATCATAGTGCGCTTGAAATAAAACTAAACTAACGCACAAGTAACTTTTCAGCAAGACATATGAGCTTGTGGTAAGTAAACATGTCCCTAATATTGATGAAAAGTACTTATTCCATTGATTATTTCACTTATGACGATGCATTTTTCCCAGTGAAATAGTCTGCCAGTGGAAGTAGTACTTTATACTTTAATACTAATAATGGAATGAAGTAACTATTAAGAGAATAAAGTTGTAATATTATTCCTAGTTTTGCCCTTTAATGTTGACTTTATGCTTGAAGTCAGGGGTGTCCAATGTGTGTCCAGGGGGCCATTTGTGGCCCTTGAAGGGATTTTATTTGCTACAAGTCAAGAATGGTAAAAATTTAGCCAACAAAACAGAAAACAATTGATGACACAAACATTTATATAATTTTTTCTTTTAATAAGACAACATGATATACAGATTTCATTTAAAAATGTTTGTTGTTTAGCAGAAAATCATAGTAAATAATTTTTTTGCATTTTTTATTTAATGACATTTATAGTCTGCCAGAGGTTAAAAGTTTGGACTGTAAGTTTTATATCAATATTAAAATGAAAACGCACAGAAAGACCCTGCAGGGAGGAGAAATGATTCATTATTTCTATAAACCTCAGATTTTGCAGCAGCAAATGAGATTACAGGACGAATCCCTCATCTGATCCAAATTCCTCTCTCGCTTGTGGTTTAATCCCAATCCCGTAGAAACGGAGTCCCCATCATGTGAGATTATGATCGGTGGAGGAGGGAGGGCGGGATTGTGGAGGCAGCAGCGGACAGAGGTGGGACGTCCTCCCGGGGAGAGGAGGGAGAAGAAGTGGCTGCAAACTCCGACCGCCTCTCTCAGTCATGCGCCTCGGCTTTTAAAGGACTCCCGGCTACTGCTGCTGCTGCTGGTTCTGGTCTGGTTCTTCTGGGCAGCGGGACTTTATTTCAAAAGTGAAGAAGAGTTGGACCGAGCAGTGAGGAAGAGGAGGATACTTTTCCAGGTTACCGGATCTCGCTGCATTCCAGCCCCGGAGCGCAGCGCTCAGGACTCGGACCCGGCGCGCTCCGTCTCTCCGCTCCCGATTTCCTTCATTCTTATTTTATTTTTGTATACATATATTCATACATTCGCTTCTTCTGGTTCTGTTGGATCTCTGCAGCGATGACGCACAAAGGGAATCGCTTTTATTTCTAACTAGAAACGCTCAAAAGCACAGAGGGGGGTTTGTCCTCCGGAGTGGATCTGGATTTCTCGCCCGCTGCAGGTCCGACCATGAGCGCCGGATGGTGGGTGTTTGTTGGCGCTCTGGTGGGGGTCCTCACCGTCCCCAAAGCGGCACACGGTTGGTCTATTATTTTTGGTCTCTGTCTTTTTTTTAAATCCAGGTGTCCGGTTTGTTATGTAGGTCAGGAGGAGTTGTGGAGGGCAATCATGCGCTTCTGCAGCAGAGCTGAGGAGCCGGAATTTGATCTGATTGTGGGTGATTTTTTTCCCCCACACTTCTCTCTGGTGGAGAAGGGGAAAGTTGTGACCAGAATGATAACTTTACGTTTTACACAGACGTGGGCAGAGTAACCAAAAATTGTACTCAAGTAAGAGCAGAGCTACTACAACATGTTTTACTAAAGTAAAAGTAAAAAGTCTACTCAAGTACTAACCTTCAGATGGACCAAATTATAAAGTTAAGCATAAATTTAAGCAGTTTAAGGATGAAAATAAGTAACAAGAAATAACAAAATCAGGCACAATAAATTTTTTAAAATCAGATTCTTTCAATAAAAACTTATGAAACTTTAACAGAAGCTGCAGGTGTGTGTCTGGTGAATGTTTGGTTGAAACATGTTTGTTACTCATTCAGTGAAGTTATGCACAGTGGGCAGAGAATCCAGAAATGGGTGATAGATATCACCGAGTCATTAACCTTTCAGCAATCCCTCCACCTGAACAGGCATAAAGCAGCTAAAGATGTTTTTAGATTATGTTGATTTAGTAAACTGTCAGCAATCTCTCTACCTGAACTGGTATATGGAAACTGCAGATGTGATTAGATTGTTCATTTATTGACTTTTCATCAATTCCTCTGCATGAACAAACACAGCTGTGGATGTCTTAAGACTATTTTGATTTATTTTCAGCAATCCCTCCACATGAACAAGCATCAGGTAACAGCCGGTGTGTGTAAATGTTTGATTTAGTCACTTTTCAGCTGCTGTTCCATGTCAACCTGCAGCAAGTGTGAATGTAGATTATGTTTAGTAACTTTTCAGCAATCTCTCCACCCGAACAAGCATGTGGCAACCGTGACTGTGCTTAGATTATGTTGATTTAGTAGCTTCTCAGAAATCTTGCAACCTGAAAAAGCATCAGGCAACTGTAGATGTAGATTATGTTGATTGTTACTTTTCAGCAATCCTTCCACCTGAACAAGTGAGCCAACCATAGATGTGTGTATATTATGTTGATTTAGTAACTTTTCAGTAATCTCTCCACTTGAGTAAGAAGGAAACAACTGTGAGCATGTGTGAATTATGCTGTTTTAGTAGCGTTTTAGCAATCCCTCCACATGAACAAGCATCAGGTAACAGTGGATGCAGATTATATTGACTGAATTTTTCAGCAATCCCCTCACCTGAAGAAGTATGTGGTATTTTTGTAGATTATGCTGATTTACTAACTTTTCAGCAATCCCACTTCCTGAAAAGCGCAAGGAAACTGTGAATGTGTACAGATTATTTTCATTTAGTAACTTTTCAGCAATTTGTCCACCAGAATAAGCATATTGCAACAATTTATGTGCATAGATTATGCTGATTTAGTAACTTTTCAGTAATCTCCGACTCAATCAAGCATTTGGCAACCGTGGATGTGCGTAAATTATATTGATGTACTAACTTTCCAGCAATCCCTCCACCTGGGAAACAATAAGGCAACTGTGGGTATATATAGTTTATGTTGATTTAGTAACTTCTCAGCAATTCCCCCACCTGAACAAGCATGAGGCAACTGGATTTTTGTAGATTATTTTGATTTAGTAACATTTGCAGCAATCCCTCCTCTAACACAAGTATATGGAAACTGTGGATGTGCATAGATTATTGTGCTTTAGTAACTTTTCAGCAATCCCCCCACCTGAACAATAAAATGCCAGGAGAAACGCAGCTAGACAGATGAATTTTTCAGAGTTTTTCAGTCTTTATTACAACCTGCCTGAGTGGTTGAAAGACAAGCTGTGCGTCTCTACAAAAACACACAGTTAATGAGAAGACTTTGCGTCTCTTGATCTGCAAATCTGAAAAACTTCAAAGTCATTTTGAGAATTCAAAGAGAGCCACGACTAAATTAGGATCAACCGCATGTTTTTATCGTTAACTGTTAACGTTTCACACTCACCAGACTGTGGCAGAGTCTGACCGGAGAAACAGCTTGTTGTGTGAGTTGTGCATTTTTATCCTGCTAAATAGCCAAACGCTTTGAAACGTATCCCTTGTTGCCTCTTAAATATTCATCAGGCTGCATCAAATCAGAAAAAAACTGCCTGTGCTCAATTACAGTATCCGCTTCCCATGTCTCAGCGCGTCATGGACAGAATCATAAGCAGAACCGGGAAGTAGTTCCTCAACAGAACTGTTCTCTTTCCCTCCTTGAACCTTTTTCAGTCCTGATCACTTTCAAGAAAAAAGATCCACATTGAAAACGTTTTTTTTAACTCCCCAAATCATTAATCGCCTCATCTCGGCGTGCGTCCAATCTGCCCGGCCGCTACTTCTTCAACAGCATTCAAACTTTAATTCTCCTCTGAAAATAAATCACATCAGTTATAAATGTTGGAGCTTCATCGACGGCTGCAGGAGGGAACAGGAGGAGGGTGGACAAAAGATTGAAGTCGAAGACAAGGAATTGTGCTTTTTTAATTAATTTATATTTTTTTGCTCAGGTTCCTTTCTAGTCTCTAAAGGAGAATTAGCGCCGATGTACAGTAGATAGAAAAAAGGAGTAAATGTTACATTTCTGAGATCAATCTTAGAAATTTTCAACAAAAAACATGGAAATTTCAGAGGTTGAAAGGTTGAATATTTTTCAGAAAAAAAATCTTATTTTTTTAGAAAAAACCTGGGAGGTTTCTGAGTTTGAGAAGTCAAAACGTTGCTTGGAAAAACCTCAGAAAATGTTTAGAAAAAACATGAAAATTTTTTTAGATAAAAAAAATTATAGAAAAAACAAAATTTTTTTTAAGCAAATCTGAATTTTTTACAGTAAAATATGGACATTTCTGACCTTGAAAAGTCTAAAATTTTCACATATATATTTTTTTTAATTAGAAATTTTCAGATTAATTAAAAAAGCAAGATAAATTTTGAGTGTCAAAAGTCAAATATTTGATGGTGGAAAAACTCAGAAATTTTTAGATAAATTTCAGAAAGTGTTAGAAAAAATTCTTGGAAATTTTGATTTTCAAAAATCAAAAATTGTGTTAGAAAAAAGCCTGAGAAATGTTGATTTCAGAAATTTTCAAGAAAGAAAATGAAATCTTTGAGATTCAACAGACGAAAATTTGTTAAAATTAAATCTTAAACTTTTATGTCAATTTCACAAATAGTTTAGAAAAAATGCAACATCCTGAATGTCAAAAGTTGACGATGTATGGCTTTTGGAAATTTTTTGAGTTTCAAAAATCTAATAATAAAAGAGCAGGTTTTGTGATCTTGTTAGTAAGTTAAAATTCCAGGATGTTTAATTCTGTAATTATTCATGTTGAAGCTAATTTCAAACCTTATTTAGATGAAGAAGCAAGAGCTTTAATTGAAATTTTGCAAGAACAAAACCACTGCATTTTAAATTTGGATTAAAGGTTTTGCTCACTGTGCAGGAAAAGATCTTATTTTCAGTCCAATAAAACCAGAAACTACCAACAACAAAAGCATTTCAATGACGTTGACAGTTTGCAACAAAAGCTCCGATGAAAACAATCTTAATGAAACTCCAAATCAGATTATATGAAGTGTTTTCTTGTCTCGTAAAGACGGCGGTTGGTTGGCTGGTTGGTTAATAAATGCCCTGCAGTAATTGGTTTAAAGTCTGATCTGTTGGAAGCAGTTTTCATTACTGGCAGAAGTGCAACGCAAACCTCCTCAGTGTATTCGGTCTGAACTGATTATTGTGCCAGATTATATTTTGCTGAGCTCTCTTTCTGTCTTGCAGACACACGACAAAGCAGCGACATAAACAGATTTGCTGTCGGGCATTTTTAATGAGGACAATAACTGTAGGCTTGTTTTTTTTTTCAGAGCGTTATGATAAATGTTTACTTCTGGCTCTTCTTTCCCCTGAGACGTCTCACAGTCGTGTGACGCTGAGCTCAGACCCCAAACTGTGCCGAGGCGTTGCTCCGAATGTCTGTCTGTCTGTGTTTTCTTAACGTTTGGCCCTTAAATTGAGCAGAGATTACCACCAGCACCCACCCTGTCATCTCAGTTTAGGGACACAAGCTTTTGTTTCCCTTTGAGAGGCTTTAATGGTCACTGTTTGTGTTGGTCTGAATGTAAATTAGCTTAAATCCTCTAATTAGGGCTAAGAAATATCAAATGTTCAATCAAAGAGTATCAAAGAGGTTTGTTTTAATGACAGTTAGTAGTTTTATGGGAGGATTTGCCTTTCAGCATGTTTTCTCCTGGGAAACCACTAAGGCTGAAACGATAAATCACTATTACTCATGATTAATCGTGATTAATCGATCATTGAAATAATTCTCAACTAATGTAGTAATCTATTTACTCGTTAACTGAAGTATACAAACTCAGAAAAAGGTTGTTTGCTGAAAATATAAGTCACTCAGAGCAATAAAAAAAGCCAAAACTGTTAAAAAATATACATTTTGCATTTAAGATAAAACAAACCAATGATTTTCTATAAATATGTTATGTAACCTGAACTCCTCAAGTAGCAGTTTTAGCTTCACCTGGTTCAAATTCTATGAAAAAAGTAACGTATTATGCACCTTTAGCTATCCAAAGATTATTTGTTAGTCAAAGTAATAATCAACAGATAATTTTCTGCATTGTATTGATAAGTCGAGCAGAAAGGACGGAGCTTTTCACATTATTTAGCTGCAGATGGTTTATTATAGTATGTTGTTAATCCAGTCGTACGATATCTGTCACTCTGTTTTCTATGTTGCTATGTATGTAGCTTTTATCGTTAAATGTAGGAGAATAAATAAAGAATAAACAGGATTTAGTGGAACATCAACTTCTCTTATTATCTGAGCCACTTTTGATACACTCCTGGTTTTAATACTTAATATGTAATGTGAAAAGTATAAAATTAAAAGTTTAACTGGGTCAGAACAGGATCTTCTTTTGCTTTGATGTCACAGTTTTGTATTTCCTCCTACTTTTAAGGATGAACTGACCATCTTTGAATAAGGAGAACATGAGCCAGTTTAATAAAAAATAAGGTAATTCTGTCAGTATGACTTTAAGTTTCAAGCCTCCAGCATCCTGAGGTGAGAGAATCTTAACCAGTGGTTTTTTAAAATTCAACACAGCGTCATATTTTCTCACCCTTAGGGGTGTGTAACACCGATCTTTTAACTCACGACTAATTAAAAACAAGGTGAGACGTTTTCTGGATGATAAATTATTGTGAAAAATTACATTATTTTGAGACCATTTTAAAGTAGTATAATAGTTATAGCATGAAAACGGAAGACCACATTCTCAAAGATCAATAAATTTTAAATTCTAGCAAACATTTACCACTGGAACTGGAAGACATTTTAAATATCCAAAATAACTCAACAAAACAGAAACGGCAAATAAAATTAATCATGAAGTTTTTATAAACAAAATAGCCCTTCAAAATAAGGGCTAGTTGAGACCAAAGCACCAGACAGAAGACCTTTATCATCCAGTTTTTGGTAGAGAGTAAAAAGAAAATGTTCATTTAAATGTATTATGTGGTTAATTAATTTACTGACAGTCTAGTCAGGATGCCTTCAATTTCACTTTTTCACAACTGTTTGTTATTATTCCATATTATTTTCAGGGATATTATGTCTTAAAACAGAAACACTAACAGTTTATGAAACCTCTTCAATCTGCTGTTCTCATTATAATCCACGTTTAGTCCCTGGATAAAACAGATTCCAGGATCTTTTTATCCATCTGCTGGTTTTCTTTGTGTTGCTGAGACGTATTGATCACTTCTTAAATCTTGACAGCTCTTAACAACCCACAAAGGGATCATAAAACCTGATCTTACACACTGAAAAGGATAAATTACTTCCTCGTGTGTGTGTTTTTAAAGCACCTGCAGTCATTTTGACCTCACTCAGACCAAACCGGACTCTAACGTTGTTTCTTTCCTCTGTTTTCATCCCAGGATCTTGTCTCTACGAGGGATCGCTCTACGCGGTAGGTGCTTCAACACTTTCTTTTGCTGTTTCATCCCTGGTTAAGACTTCCGCCTCATCTGGGTGCAAAGTTTGGTTCGTCTGCAAAGCCTAACGGAGGAAACGCTCATGCATTATTTAAGTGGGACTTTGCCGGTTTAGTGAGACTGACAGATGAAGCTGTTAAGTGTCTCCATGCAAAGATGGGTGATAAAAGGAGTACATATCATATCAGTGGGGATTAGTGCACATCCTCTGTCAGAAACGAAGAGGGGATGTGGCTCATCTATAATGCAAGTCGGATACTGAGTTTGTGGATGATAATGGTGATGATGCGGCTCTGCGTCAGGCTCCCGCTGCTCCCCTTGCAGAAATTCCTTAATTTTCTGCTGGGTGTTGTCAGTAAGAGGTTTTTGCTTTTATTTTATGCTCTTTCAGCTGTGCTCGTATTCTGGCTTTAGACTTACTGTTGAAAGAAGTCATGTTTGCTTTGAGAAGCGTCTTTGTTCCTCTGCAGAAGAAGCTGATGTATTCACTCAAATGCAATTCAAGTCAATTTTTAAAATCTCAAACAAGCTAAAACTGGAAAGATTAGTCATTTTTTCCCCGTATCACATGATTTATTCAGGAAACTTGAAAGAGCCGACTCATAATTGGTCAAGTTCTGCAGATATTTTCTCGTTATGGGGCTTGCTTTATTTTCCAGAATGACTCAGAACATTTGTCTGTTTTTCTCTCTGCTTTTTGCTTCAATGTTTAATTCTTTTCTCAGTGTTTTTAAATGTTTTAATTGTTGCTTTCATGCCTAATTCAACGTTTTAACCAGAAAATTGATTTGAGACGGGTGTGTTTACCACATTATTTCAACATTTTAACCTTGAAGTGGGATGTAGAAGAAAACACACGCATCCCAATTAACATATTTGTGTGACTTTTCATTAAATTATCACTTAGAAATTGTTGAGTGGGGAAGGAAATAAGAGCAGGCTATCATTTCAGAGTGCGTTGTGTAAGAGTATGCAGAAAAACACAATGCAGGCACATAATGTGAATTTACATGTTGCTGAGACGTCTCTTAAACCTTTTTTCTCTATTTATCCAAATTATACAGATTATTTAACATTTGCATATTAAATAATTAGATTTTTTTTATAGGTTTGGTGCTGGTGCTTGACACTTACGCTTTTATTATTTTAAACTGTAAATGTTGCTGTGGATTAAATCTGCTGGTATGCAGAAATGAATAGCAGGAGAATAATCTGTAGAGGAAGTGAATTTAAAATATGCAACTACTACTTTACTGACTGCAGTTCTGAACTTTTTTGTTATTTCTGGGAATCTTTAAAAGTAAAACAGTGTATTTTGGCCATTGTAGATAGAAAAGAAAAAAGAAAGGAGGAGCAAGAACTTGGAAAAGTTGAGCTTAATCTCAAAGCTCTAGAAAAAACTTGTAAAGTTTTGAGTTTAAAGAAGTGTACACGTTAAAGAAATGTCAGCAGGTTGTTGCTAGGTAACCGAAGAATGAGTGAGTTGATTCCACCAACTCTTAGCTAGCAGTGAGGCAAGTATTTCCTTTGCCTACATCTCCCAGAATGCTGTGCGGTTCTGGATTGAAGTTCAGTGTTGAATACATCGTTCCCAAAAGCTACATTAGCTAGGCTAATTTTGCTAGTTCAGCAGAAAGTGTCTGATATTTATCTTAGTATTATGCAAAGGTAAGCAGAGTACTCAGAAATTGAGATCGGGTAATACTTGTAATGTACTTATATCGTTTATATAAATAAACAATATGGAACAAGGAAGAGGTGTTCCACAGGTGAGAGCTGGTTCTAAGCTAGTGGCTTGTTTATTGTTGTCATAGCAACGCCATAGCAACTGCCTGGCAAGATGGTTGTCAGTTACAGCATTCACACAAGTGACTTCACATGAGAACAATGTATAGATTGAATTTTCACTCAGACGTATTATCTATTGATATTGATTACTTGTCTATTGCGATATATATTGTTATTGATTTATTGTCCAGTCCTGTAGGTGATCCTGATCTGAAAGTGGTCGATAATTGTTGAGATTCAGAGAAATCCAGCAACAGGGGCCTTCGATTCACTTCAGTTCAAATTCAGAAATGCTTTATTGAGCCAAAAGGGAAATTAAATGTGGTTGTACCTCACATTAATTTGTTTTATTCTAGTTTGGCAGGTTGGCAGAACATTCTGCAGCTATGCTCATGTTTTAGCTGAACAGTCCTGAAGCATCTTTCTATCTCATCTTGAATTTTCTCAGAGCCTCCGAGAAGCTATGAATTACTTTTTAGCAGAAGATTACAGCTGTACAAATGCTGTGAGGAAAATGGATCAAATTTGGGCAGTAAAGACATTTAACATCAGGGTGCACTTTTGTGCTTGAAGCGAGTTTTTTTGTCTCCTTTTTTATAAGTCAAATTTGACAGGAAAGGAATGCAATCTGGTTCCTTGTGCTTCAGAAAACTACCACCTGTGTCACGCAACAACTGGTAATCTCACTTAAACATGGTTCTGCATGCTGTGGTTGTTGTTCTCAGGCTGAATAATGAGGAACTCCAGCTTGTTCTCCTGCAGTTTTCAGGATAATTACAGTGAAGCTCAAAAAAACATACCTGCAATCATGTAAACGCACAAGAACACATCCTGCTTCCCTTTCCCCTGGGTTTTCAAGGGGGATCATTTCAGAAAGTGTAAAAGGTGGTAGTTGTTTGGGCGTTGAGGAGGGGAAAGGAGGAGGGGGGAGTTGGTGGCTAAAAAGGCAGGAAAACAGGTGGGATGTCTAAGCATGTTTAAACACCGTTTGCAGAAAAAAAGACCCTTTACTTCTGGAGTTCAAAGTGAAAAACCTCACACCTGGTGGGAAGATGGAAACAAACGGGAAAAGAAAACATTCAGATAAAAGTCCATGTTGGAGCTTTCAGGCCTCCCTGCTTCTTTGTTTTTATCAAAATCCAAATTCCTTATTTAATTAATGTTCTGGTGTTAAGCTTGATTGATTGATGGTGATAAAATACTTTTTATATCGGAGTATAAACAAAAATCACTCTGATCTCTCTCCAGTTCTGCTCATGGCATTGCAAGGATAAAAACAGATCAACGTTTAATCAGTTTAGCCAGCAGGGAAAATCATAAGTGCACCATTTATTTTCCATTGTAACAATAATTTTCCAGTTTGTAAGTTTTTTATCTGTTAAAAGGAAATAAAATCAATTTATAAAGGTTTAATTTTTGCTTTTGTTTCTTTTTTAGTTCTTTAGCTGACATTATCTTTTGTCTGGTTTGGCTAACAATAATAGCCTTCAACTGTAGGTCGCTAATGTTAGCTGCTAATGATAACAGTAGCCACAAAAAAACAAAAAACAGTCAACAGAGGACGCTAATATTGGGCGCCAACAATTATTAATAACCAAATATGTTTAGAGTACCCAGAAATTGTACTCAATATGTTTTTATTCTTGTAGAAAAGACGAATTGTGTCTGGAAATATGTTTGGTTGTAAATAAGATGGACAGTTACTTTATGGAGACTTTAGGTTTCTTGATAGTGTTTTAAAAAATATAATTGGTAAACTTTTAAGTTGTATGGCAAGTTGTTTTTTTTAAAGCAATTGAATCATGTTATACAACTTTGTTTTTAACACTCCTAATTGCACTTAATTGGTGGCGCATTTTGGTAACATTGACCACCATTGTTAGTTTTTAGCTGTAATTTGAGTCACTGTTTGATTTTATATGAATATGTAAACACCCTGGGAAGGATTTATCACCTGGTTCACAAGTCAATGCAGAAAATACTTGTTGCTTTCAGATTTACCACTTTGGACCTGAGAGACATGAGATAATTTCACTTATTTCCATGAGACCAAACAAGTCAGAAACATGCTGCTTCTGTAGAAACATGTTTGATTGACAAGAAGCAATATGGACTCACAGATGGCCGTGAATATGCAGAAACGACTCTCTGCTTTGCTGTAGAGTTGAGGTTGTTTGACAGCAGCCATATGGGGAAACTGCTTAAGGAGCAACTCCAGCTCTGCACAGGCTACTGAAATGTGTCTGATCAAAATCTTATATCTTTGGCGGGATTAAAAAAAAGCTGCGTCTGCGTCAACCTGCAGCTGGTCTGCAGGAGATGTGCCCTGATTCCAAAATGAGTCAGAAGCAACTAAAATCAGACGTTACTGTCTGTGCTGCGCAGGCGTGATGAAGACACCACACACAACACAACTCAATGGGGTTCTTGATAAAACTGAATGTAAGATTATTTCTAGGCTTTGATTGTCTTCTTGGTGTGTTTGGAGACTTTCTCGATGTTTCTGGGTAGCTGTAATCACTGAAACTTTAACGACAAACCACGGACAGCTCGCTTTGCTCACTTCGGTGGAGTTTCAGGAACCAATAGATGGTATTTGGTTGTTACACACAGACAGCACCTTGATGATTTTTTTATTATGCTATTTTATTTACATCTTCTCTGCATTAAAAATGAGTTGGCTCTATTATAAAGAAGCAGCAGCTCATCAGTGAGGACTGCCAATCATTAAGCTGCCAACAAGGAGAAGAGTTATTCTTCTGTGACCTGTTCTTATTGCAGCAGGTTAAAGCTGCAGTCTGTAACTTTTATAAAAATATGTTTTTTCCTTATTTGTTAAAAGTGTAATCATGTCTTGACAGTCTTTTCATGAGACAGATAATCTGAAAAGATAGATCTCCTCCACTTCCTCCCTGAGTTACTACAACCATCTGAAGATTCACCGCTCCCAACCAAAAACAACCAATCAGAGGCTGCATACTTCAGCTAATGATTAATATTTTACCATGTCAGTGGACGATTATTTCAGTAAATGAATAATCATGATTAATCCTATTAATATTTTCAGCAGGTTGAACAGAATTCATTCCAATACAATACTATTTTTAATTTTAACCAAGTAATATTCAGTCATTATTCTTAATGCAACTCCAGTTTTCTGAGACTCTATAAATTGCTGTTAAGTTGATTTATTTTTTTTATTAGCTTTAATGCTCAGCATGTGTTTTTCACAAGGTGAGTCATAACACTGTCAGCTTTATGCTTTCTAAACTTTAATTTTAGATTTCAGTCTTTACACTTGCTGTTTGAAGGTGTTTTGTCAGACTAAATTTAAACCAAATCCATCTTCATAATGATGACTAAATGTCATATGGAGTCGGTGGCTGAATAATATGAAATGGCCTTAGTAATTGTAGATGAACAGCATGATTTTCAGAGTGCAGCTATTGATCACTGCAGTCATTTGGTTCCCTTCACATCATAAATACAGCTGCTTGTTTCTCCTTTATCTCCTCATTGTACTCCGGTAGGCCTTCTTCTTCTTCACACAATAAAATTTTATTCTGTTGCCCCCATTTCATATCATTATAGCAGCGTCTGGAGCCTAAAATGTTGACCAGGTCCAATCTATGTGCTGACCTACACCCAGACATGCTGGAAAATAATCAATCAATAAACTGCTAGGCGACGATGACTACCATAGTTTTACCTGTCAAGTTGTTAACATAATAAAGCTTAACATGTGATGTATAAAAGAAAAAATGCAGCAGTACTTTGTTACTAATTGTCAACACTATGACAACTAGGATAACAAGATAAGGAAAAAGTTGGACAGCTATGCTAGCTTTACTTTGACAACTTTAGCATGTAGATGTGCTAAAGTTTTTTTTTTAAGCACAGACTCAAACGCAGACCATCAGTAGATAAGATGTTTAACCACCTCTATGTTCATACGATCACTTATTAATAATCTTAAAATAAACATCAAGCTTGAAAACATTAAACTGTAACGGACTGAATGTTTTGATGTTTGTGTGTGGGAATATTTGAGTTGCTACGGCAACCGGGATGCGTGTAGCTTAGAAAGAGCGAGATAAAAAACTAAGAATAAGAGTGGTTTTTAATTGTTCTTCGATGGTTTTTCTGTGTTATTTATTCCCTTCTGCTCTAAATTAATAATAGCTACATCTCCAGGTTTCGTTTTATTAACGGGATTGTTGTACAGCGAAAGCGCGGCTATCGATAGCAAGTAAAAAAACAAAAACAAAACGGCTTTTTGTCCTCCAGGCGGCTGAGAGGTGAAATTTAGAGGACCACTGATGCAGAACAGGTAAACACTCCCTGTGTTTCACGCCTCTTTCAGGGAGACGGTTAATATGCTTCATGCTTTAAATTACCCTTGTGGACAAATAAAGGGACTTGAATTAAAGTTAGTCTTAGAATAGAGAAGCATAGAAATATCCTTTATTGTCCCACAGTTAGGAAATTCAGGTGAAAAATGTAGATTTTTGGCTTAAAACGACGTGATACTAAAAAACTAGTTGATTTTATAGTGATATTTTGTCAAGTTCTGCTTTGCAAGTATAATTTTATTGTTATATCTCCTAAGGGGGCAAAATGACAAGAACCTCCAGGCTACACCAGCAGCAGCAGCTGCTGCATTCACTAAACAAACAGGTTAAAATAAGGAAAATGTTGAATACTTAGACATAAACATGGATCAGAAACACGGGATGTGCAGGATTTGCTAAGTAGAAGTTTCTGCATCTTTCTGAAAGTCTAACATTGGAAACCTAAACATGGATTTAATCTATGAGCAGATAATTCAGAAAGTGACAAATCTATGCAGCAGATTTAGCCAAACTAAAATAAACTCTGAGCAAATTTGTGATCATAATAACTTGGCCTTGCAGCAAAACTTTGTGTTTTTATTATTTAGAAGTCATTTATACTAATTCATTTAGTATTTTACAGCTTGTTTGTGTTTTTTGTAATTTATTTTTTAACTTATGTTTGGTGTTAATTATTGAACTAACCTATATTATAATAGCTTACATTTAAGTAAATAGTTGGTCATATTTTTCCACGGCCAGATTAAATAATATAAGAAAAAAAATAATTTAAACAATATTTGTTGTTTTGCAATAGATGCATTTTCACTCCCAAAACTTGACATTTAATCATTTTAAATCCTTTGGATGTTGGCATTGATCAGTAATAATCATAATTATGTTTTTTTTTTTTTTAACAATCAAGTAACCCTTGTTGCATGTAAATCAGATTTAAACAGGTTTTAAGTATAAAAATAATAAAAAATCCGTGTTCGTTCTTGTTCATTTTTAAAACCCGGTTGGTCCAGTTTTTAAATCTATATATTACTCAGATAAAACACGTCATCATCAGCAAAGAATTGACTTTTAAGATGTTTTGAAATAATAATGAATGAAAATTTACACACCAATCTTTTTAGTCTTTAACAAATGGAAAAGGAAGAATTAAATGTTTTCAGTACCAAATCCACTTCAAATATTTTGCTATTGCTTATTTTATGTTGTATCAAAAAGGCTTAAGTAATTAAATACATCATCTTGTTTAATTTGATTAATCGTCAGAATAATTGATAACTAAAATAATCGTTAGTTGCGGCCCTAAAATAATACAATTGCTCTTATCCAGGCATCTGAATCATTTTGCTTCGTTGCTCAGGTAAAAGTCTCTTTAATTTTGCAGCAGAGAAGCATAACGAGCCCGAGAGAGCGTGGAGCTCTGAGGTGATCTGTCAGGAAAATAGTTTTGCTGTCATCATCAGCAAAACAATCTCAGCGCAGTGTTACTGCCGCTGCTTCCACTCACGCTTCACCACTGGAGTTTGATGAGATCCGGAGAAAGGAAAAACTAAATCTAAAAGCTCTAATTTTAAAACAAATGAAACGACGTCGAGTTCCTTTAAGAAAGTTAATCACTCTGTTCTGAAGAGGAATTTGCTCAGTTTTCATTTCCCCCTCCAGACCATCAGGTATGTTAAGGCCGCAGGAGTGAAGGACGGGCTAAAAATATAAGAAAATAAAGTGAAATGAAGGAGGAACTGGGGACACGATTTGAAGGATGACAAGAAAGGGGACAGCAAAGCCGGGGAAGCGAGAAACTGACAGCAGGGACCCGGTTTTACTTAAGACCCATGAGACAGAAAGTCGGAGTCAGCGGTTCCTCCTTCCAGCCTGTTAACAGATTCTGGACAGGTACGGGTCACCTGGCATCCGCAGGGGAGACCTGCAAACCAAACCTGATGGATGTTGCGATATTTTCAGATTCACGTCTGTGACAAAGTCCCTCTGATATTTTTAGTCACAACTGCCCAAACTTTGACTCCGTTTACTCGATATTGGCTGCATGGAGAACGTTGGATTTTCCTTTTGCAGAGCTTTATGGCTGATTTCCTTTTAAAGGTGGCCTATTATGCTTCCTTGAACATGTTTGAATAGGTCTATTGGCAATGCAAAACTTGTTCATTACATGTTTTGCACAAAATAATTCTTAAAATAATGAGATGTTAGTCTGGTCAGTTCTGCCTATTGAACTGTTTTAGGGCCTTTTATCTCTTTAAATCTAAGTAAAGTCAACTAGCCACGCCCTCCATCTCAATGTTTACTCTCGCATGTGAAAATGGCTGCAAACAGGTGCACAATTATACAGTTGGAAAAGCAAAAGTGGAGCCTCCTGCACAACCAACCAGAATGCAGCAAGTGGTTAATGGATGGCAAGCCAACAACAAAATGATTCTCTTTTCCAGCAGCCATTTTTCAGCACAAACAGCAGTAAAACCAGCTGATCAGATGTGCTGGAGCTCAGCTTGGGTTGCAGGCAGAACTCTGCTTGGGTTGCTAGGCAACAGGTGGAACTCTGCTTGGGTTGCTAGGTAACCAGCCATCTGATTTGTGACGTTACATTCCGCTAATTTTCCAGACAACAATAAAATGTTTATTTTGCCATTTTAAAAAAATGAATTGTATTATTTGTTTACTTGCGTCTCCTAATAATGTGTAAAACAGCTTAAGTGGTTAAAAAAATCTGCATAATGTGCCATTTTTAAATCTGATTAATCGATTAATCATCAGAATAATTGATTACTGAAATAATCATTATTTGCAGTCCTATATGTAACTTTATCATGAGACCTTTTTTTATATTTTATGCAGCTTGATCTTTTAAATTGCAGCAGCAAAGTGTATTTCCCTGTTGTCCTGGTTCAGGCCATAATCATAAAGTTACAGAGTCCTCGCCCCTCCCCAACCTGTTTGTCTCAGACAGTTTTTTCCTCTCTGAAGTGTGAAGCTCCCCTCTATAATGAGTTATCCTGGTGTCAGGAGAAAAGTGGGTTTTCACAGGCGCCGTCATCCCGCTCACAGAAATAGATCATTTGAGGACCTTCCATTCATGTTTTTTTTCCCCCACATCTGAATTATTAAGTATCCCAAGGCTGTGAAGTGCTTAAACTTGCTGCTCTTTCTCAAGATGCTTTTAAAACTAACTGGGTTTCTGTTCCTAGAGCTTTCTTAGCTTAAGCAGCAGTTTCACATTTGTTTGGCTCACAATAGCGTCTTTGATTCGTTTAGTTACAGAATATCAAAACTCGTAATATTTTTAGATTTCTGTAAATGTTGCTCTAAGAGTCAACTAGCTCAAAGAAATCAGCACTACATCGCTATTCCGTCATGCCGTTTACAGCCTTAAGAAAGTTTTAGATTAATTTCAGAAATTTTCTTGAAAAACAATTACATTTCTGTCTTTGTTTTTCAAGGACAGAAGTATCTTTTTTTACTTCCAAAGGTAAAAAAAATGAAAAAAACAATCTCAGAATTTTTCAGATTAATTTCACACTGCAAAAACAAAATATTACCAAGTATTTTTGTCTTAGTTGTAGTGCAAATATCTTAATACACATTATATACAACCAAAATTTACAAATAACGTTTTAGCAAAAAATAGTTACAATAAAAAATGATTAAGTTTCCAGCAAAAATACTCAGATATTTAGACTAATCTCAGAAACTTTCTAGAAACAAACTGGGAAATTTCTGAGTTTGAAAAGCTGAAATTTTGCTAAATAAAAAAGGTAAAAATTTTGAGATTAATCTAAGAAATTTTATAGAAAAACATTTGGAAATATATGAGGTTGCGAAACTGAAATTTTCAGATTAATTGTAAAGAAAATTATAGAAAAACATTTGGAAATTTGAGTTTCAAAATTTGGGAGTTTTCAACTTTTGAAGTTTTTTTCTCTCAAATTCTTTTGGTGAGGAAACATTAAAATATTTTTGGAACATTTCTGAGTTAAAAAATCTGAACATTTTCTACTTTTGAAACTCAGAAATGTCAAATTGTTTTCTAGAAAATCTCTGAGATTAATTTCAAAAGTTTTTGAAATGGAGTTTTTTTGGCTGACTTATTTTCTTTCCTACAATGGCCCTGATACGCCGTCGTACCAATTTCTTGCTAAAAAGTTACTTGTTATTTTTTGTCTTATTTAAAGATATTTGCACTACACACTTGACAAAAAAATAAATAAATCTGGTAAGATTTTGTGTTTTTGCAGTGTATTGGTGTGCCAGCATTGTATGAATGAGGAGGAAATGTTTTACGTAGGACAGATTTCTTTTAGATGAGCAATAACCCAGAACAGGTACAAGTATAATAATATGTGAGGTTTTATTAGAAGCAATTAAAGTACTTCATTGAGTGTTTAGGGGCCCCTCATAAGGGCCCTTTAATGTGAGCGCCTCTCCCTGATATCATCCCACGCCTCAGTTGCTCTCTGGACTGGAACTAAGCCTCTTCTTCCCGACCCGCTCTCTCTGCAGAACCAGTTGAAGTGCTGGGACAACCTTTGGCAAATACCCAGCTGCTCATTTAATGGGCAAACAAACAATCAAGCTCTTCCCGTTTCTCACCCTCCCCTCCCCGTTTCTGCCCTGGCGTCACCGCTGAAGGTCAGGGAGGTCACGGCCTTTTGTCTCTCAGCTCACTGACTGCTTAATTCCCAGCTCAACCATTCAGACCAGTTTGCCTCTTCTCTGTAAACCAGTGTGCAGTTAGCTTTAGCCCTCCAGTTCCCAGTCTGTCTGTATGGGGTGCTGTTTGTGACGTTACACAGTAAAAAATTAACAGTAGTTATTTCTTTCATTTAGCCTATCATAAAAATGGGTGTTCATTTCTCAAAAACAGCCTGTGTCAGATTTTCAAACTAAATAATTTATTTAGTTTGGATCCTAAATATTTAACTTTCAAATTACATATTTAGTGAGAAAGCTAAATTTTTAGTTTTCAAAATAAATATCTCTCAATTAAATATTTTAACTAAATGTTTAGCTTTTTTGCTAAATATTTAGTCTACTACTGCAGACACCTTTCAGAGTGGCTGTGCAAATATTTATCTAGAAAGTTATTTAGCCAGCTTTAGCTAAATACTTAGAGAACTAAATTTTTAGTTTGGCAAACTAAATACAAAATATTTATTCAGAAATGTATTTAGTCAGAAAGCTAAATGTTTAGTTTGGAAACTAAATAGTTACACAAAGTTTTTACCTGGCTAACTATTTAGTTAAAAGCCTAAATGTTTGGTTTGAAGACTAAATATTTAGAATATTTAGCTTCCCAACTATTTAGTTTACAAACTAAAGTTTTAGCTTCCTATATAAATATTTAATTTAAAAGTTAAATATTTATAGAGCTAGGAATAACATGGTGAAAATATAACTGGAACATTAACACCCACATTATTTTCTCTGTGTGACTAATAAACAGATTTATTGCTGTTAATTTTTTACAGTGTATCCTTACAGTCGGCACCCCATATGTCTGTGCCTGAAGGCTCTTGGAGTTACAAGTGTTTTGTTTTGTTTTTTTTGACAGGGGTAAATCTGAACTGAGCCCTTCGGCTCCGCCGGCCGTGTTCACACACGTCCCGCATCGCAGAACATTTAACCAGGGAGGCAATGCCTTTAACTCTCTGGGTTTCCCTCCTTTTTTTGTTTTGTTTTTTCCTCTCCTGAATGAAATCCAAGGAATGAGAACATCTTCAGGGACTTCAGCTGCTGGAGAGGAATGCTTTTGTTCTCCGTAAGAAAAGGCTGAAGGAATACCGATAGAGGTGATGAATGAGAGCTCTGTGCTCGGTGTTATTTTAAGTATATGTTGGTAATCTGGATTGATTCTTTTGTGCTTCAGTGTCAGCCATTTATTATGAATGCGCAGTCACTCTGCAAGGCATCTGCAGTCTCATCCGGTGTCATCTGAAGGGCGTCTCCCAGAAAAAGTGGATAAAAAACTAAGTCAAAAAAACTAAAGCAGATAGCCATTATATTAGTGATAATAAGCATTTTCTTAATCAC
Organism: Alfaro cultratus; assembly: GCA_903066825.1. Taxonomy (NCBI): domain Eukaryota; kingdom Metazoa; phylum Chordata; class Actinopteri; order Cyprinodontiformes; family Poeciliidae; genus Alfaro; species Alfaro cultratus. The sequence goes on along the minus strand of CAEFZX010024026.1, from coordinate 41,299 downwards.
TCTGCAAAAATAAAAGCACAGTATCATTTTCATGTTGCATTTGTGACTCATACAGTAAATAAGGGATGTCCAAAATGTGGCTCTTGGGCCATTTTCATTCCTTGGGATTATTCTGTGTGGCTCAACTTCATCCTTGAACAGGTTAGGATAGGCCTATGATCTATGCAAAACATGATCATTACGTCTTTTACACACAATCATTGAGATTTTATTTTGCTCAGTTTTGCCAATTTTGAGCTGTTTTAGAGCCTCCTTTCACTTTAAAAAGAGCAATTTACTGCTGGCCACGCTCCCCAATTAAAATTTTACACTAGCAAATTAAAATGGCTGCAAATAGATGTGCAATTATCCAATCTTGCATGTTTGAAAAGCAAAAGTGGAGCCTCCTGCACAACCAACAAGAATACTGCAAGTGGTTTCTGGATGGAAAGTCAGCAACAAAACACTTCTCTTTTCCAGTATACAGCGGTAAAACCAGATGACTGAACGCGCTAGAGCTCAGCTGGGGTTGCTAGGTGACAGCTGGGGTTGCTAGGTAACGGTAAATCTGACCTAACCGTTGGGACGTTGTTGAAACACCTGTTTTTCTAGACACCAAAAAACATTAACTTATTGCCAAAAATCGGCTAGAAGTAGTTTTTTAAAGCACTTTAGCTATTTTAGAAGTGATTGAGACCCAAATGGACGTACCAAATTGTACAAAATGTGAATTATGCATAATAGTTCCCCGGTCAAGGACATTTATTTATTTCACCAGACTGTTGATGGTGATATGCTTCAAACAAATGAAAGAAAAAGATTTTCACCTACCAAAAAAATAAAAATAAAAATAGCAACAACACAAAAATTCATCTTATATGAACCAAACTTTGATTTTTCATTTTAATGTGATAGCACGACAAACAACCAGTGACCCATTTATTAAACTACACTAAATAAGAGGTTTTTTTTTTCTAAAGGAATCACATCATGTTCTTGTAGCCTTCAATAAAACTAAAATGTTTTACAAATTCTTTAGGTATAAAAGTCAGGTTTCATGAAAATTGTATTTAATTTGTTTTTACAGTAGAATATTTTTCATAACAAAAAGAGATAAAACTTGACAGTTGTAGTGCCCGTGGGAAAAGGTTTGAAAAATATTTAAAATAGTTTTGCAGGATTCATCTGAAAGATATCATCATAATATCAGTTTGTTTGTATTATTTATATTACAATTGTTTATTTTTCAATATATTCTAGGCGTTATGAATTTGCATCATTTATGGTAACTTAATATTTGGACAGAGTCTCACATCAGATAAAAATGACATGCACAATATTTAAGGTCACAGATGTTTTGCATTATTCCAAGATTTTCCAATAATACTTTACAATGGCATTTTGTCCCCGGATGAGGTCAAAACTTTCCTGATTGTCTCCAGTTTGATGAAAGCAGCAGCTATGGGAATCGTTTTAAGATGGAAAAAAGTCTCTCTCTGAAATATTTGTCTTGAATCTCCATGAGGGAGAAGGAATCATTTCACATCAGGTGTCGTCTGAAGGACAAGATGCTCTAATCAGCCTCTCGGCTCCTCCGCTTCAGAAAGACAGCTGGAACAAGAATCAGCAAAAGTCAACATAAGTTTCACTTTAATGCACAAATGGGACCTAATTAGTGCAAAACTTTGGTTTGTTGTAAAGCACGAGCCTTACAGTTGCCTGGGGTTCTGTGGCAAATTTTCAAAAGTTTTGGTTTTGACTCTGGAGTGATTCCTGTTGGAAAAGATTTAAAGAAAGTAAAAATGTTCCAGTGATAGAAATAAAGACAGATTTGCTTCATCAGCAGCTTCTGTTAAAAAAACAAAAACAAAACCCTGAAGGTAAAATGTGATTCAGTGATTTTCACTTTCTCAACAACCTATAAGAAGATTTACTGTTTTCTTTTAGTTAATTCTGAACAGATATTTATGTACACTAAATATGTTCGACAAATATATCAACATTAGTTTGTTTTTACACTGCAAACCACAAAATCTTACCAAGTAATTTTTGTCTAGTTAATGCAAATACTTTAAACTAATTTAAAAGTAACTTTTCAGCAAGCTATAGGATCTTGTTTTAAGTAAATAATTCCTTAATATCGATGAAAAAGTGCTGGTTTCATTGCAGATTATTTCACTATTTCACAATTAACAAGACATTTTTCCCATTTTGTAAGTAAAACAATCTGCCCTCATGGAACAAATAGTAGAGAAAACAAATTGTTAAATAAGTAATGAATTGTTATCTTTTGCCAAAGACGAAAAACAAATCCTACAACCTCTAAAATGTAAAACCACTTGTTAAGAATGAATAATTCTGTGTTTTCTTCTTTCTATTTTAGCTATTTGCATCCTCGTATATATAAACATACATTCGTTCACAGAGATCACATTCAGTCAAAGCTAAGGCTAAAGGAAATGACACACTAGGAAACGCCCTCAGAGCGAAGGCTAAAGGAAATGACACGTTAGGAAACACCCTCAAAGCTAAGGCTAAAGGAAATGACACGTTAGGAAACGCCCTCAGAGCGAAGGCTAAAGGAAATGACACGTTAGGAAACGCCCTCAGAGCGAAGGCTAAAGGAAATGACACGTTAGGAAACGCCCTCAGAGCGAAGGCTAAAGGAAATGACACACTAGGAATTGCCCTCTTTAGTGCGTAGCTTAGACAGAGGCTAACAAAGGGAATTACAAACTGTTGTTTGATGCCATTTTGCTTTGCTAGCCCATAATAATAGCATGAACAATGGACCAGCTGTATTTTGGTATTAATATGGAATTCATGAATTCAACTCACTGACTCTTCTTCAACCTCAAACATCAACAACCTAATAGAGAAAAGATAATTTTCCAAACACTCCACTGTTGTTTACATTTCATGAAAAAAGAAGTTGCACTCAAGTTTATTCTTCAGAGGCTTTTGTGCTGCTTCCTTTAGTGGTTCTTGCTGCAGCGCCCCCACAGGTGAGGAGGGGAAATGTTGACGTTTGTTGCCACGAGATTGTAACAAGTTATATTAGCTAATTTTAAAAAATGACTTAAAAAATTAAGTTTCCATGACTGTAATGGGATACATTTACTCAATTAGAGTTACTTGAGTAACTTTTTTGAAGAAAATTACTTTTGGGAGTGTTTTTCTGGGCTGCACTTTTTTTTTTTACTTGAGTAATTTTATTATAAAGTATTTCTACTCTTACTTGAGTAAAATTTCTGGATTTTCTACCCACTGCATGAAAAACAAACACGTTTTAACCAATAAATCAGAAGACACAGACACACACCTGCAGTTTTTCTTAAAGTATTTTTATTGAAAAAAACTAATTTGGAAAAAAAAGTATTTTGCCTGATTTTGTTGTTTTTTTGTTACTTATATGAATTATTGTCATTTTTGTCCTTGAAATACCAAACTTTCCACTTTATATTTTGATCCGGCGGATGTTGTAATTTTTAAATATTAAATGATTGATAACTTGATCAGTGCAGTTGAGTTGACTTTTACCAAATACTTTCTTGGTATTGAGTAATTTCTTGGATGGTTACTTTTTAATTTTACTTGAGTAAAAATATATTGCAGTAGTTGTACTTTTATTTGAGTATAGTTTTTTGCTCACCTCTGATTACAGAGATAATTACTGGTTGATGCAGACTTAGTGGAGCAATCCTTAGATTCCAGGACTGATGGAGTATCTGGAAAAAATTCTTTGGGATTAGAAGCTAAGTGGTATAATTATCCCTCGGTCTGTCGAAGAGAGCTTCATGAATACAGTATGATTACCTGTCGAGTCTCAGCCTATGTCCCTGCACTATTAACCTCTTTCTAAAAGGAGCCCTGTGGGATTGTGGGCCCTAAGAAAAAACCGATGATGACAGGGAGAGATGGATGTTTGCTTGGGGGGAGAAAACGTTGGAAACTAACGGAGGGCCGGGCTTCAGGAGTAACTTCATTTCCCCTTCCTGACTCTGCTCACCTTAGCAGACAACAAAAGCTGTTCCCAAACCGGTCGACCACACAGGTAGTTTTTTTTTTATATATATAAATCCCTCTAACACTGTGCAAACCTTGGCGCCCTGCCTGACCTGTAATGGCAGAAAAACATCCAAAGGTTGCACAGTTGGTGAGGAATCCTGCCTGTTTTTGTTTCTTTTTGTCGTTTTGTTGACTCTTTATAACCTTGTGGTAAATAAGACTTTCTACTGGTATTGTGCTAAATCAGTGACTAAATTCTCATGCGGTTGAAAAAAATATTGAGTGCAGAAGGTCATAGTAGACAAAATTACATTTCCAACCAGTGCTTTATTTTTGCTTTGTAGGAATCTTTGCCCTTTAGTTTAACCATTAACATGAGATTTTAGTTATTTATACGCAACCAAAGTGAAACATTTTACATTTCTTGTAATTATTAATTGACATAGTGTGAAGGATTCCCCTCGCTTTGTTTACAGGTTAAACCATTTTGAAGGTTTTCAGCCTTTCAAACGAGTTTTGATTGGTTATGTATTAAGTAAAATCCACTTTTTGTGCTTTTATGTCATGTTATAGTTTTATTGTCTTTAAAAACACACCTGGTGGAATTGTGAGTCAATCACCTGACGATTTTAAAAGTTAACGCATTGTGTCCCCAGTTGGAGAAATAAATATTTGAAAACAAGGTCATATCCTCATACCAGCTTTTTTCAAGCATTCAGCATGCTGATGTGAGTGAATCTTCATCAGTGTAGACAAAGCGTCTGCAAAGCTGCACGTTGCCTTTGTAAACTTGTTGCAGTAATCAATTAATCACATGATAAATTTAAGAAATGAGCCTCATGATTTCCAATCTGATTATTAATATTTTGTTTACAGAGACTTAATAATCTATTTTATTCATAGTTTCGGTTTTGTAGGGATTTTTTAAATTTCCAGTTTGTTGATTTTTATGGATATTTATAATATATTCCAGTTTTCTCAAGAATAAAAACAAATGTAAGTTTATTGGTTTTGGAGAGGGGGAACATGCGTCGTTATGCCATTATCAATATCACTTGAAAATTATCTTAAAATAACAACATTATCGTTTATCGCAATAATTTCTGCAACATTTTTACGACTTTTACGTCTACAGCTGCATCTCTTCATATATATTTTACACCTAAAAACATGTTTAATTCATGTTTTCTTTGGAATCATACCTAACCTTTAATTCACTGCCTGTAAATTTAACCTTGGAATTTTCTGCTCGCCTTATTTTGCTCTGCTGCTGTAAATTTGGAGTAGAAATAAGCCACCAGTGGGGGAAAACCTTTCCATTTTATTTCCCAGGTGAGCTTTAGCCTCCGAGTGCCACATGAAGGTCACTTTAATTCCACAAAAACCCTTCTCAGAACACATTTTTCTTGCGTTTTTGTTTTTAAGCGTGTTATTTTGAAGCCAGTGGCCTGTAATATTCTGTCAGCTTGGAGCCTGTAATCCTCTGACCTTCAGTTCTGTTCATGAAACTCGTCCAGCTGAGTCTGATTTTTTCTTTTCTGGCTGATTTGAATGACTTCTGGTGACAAAAGAAACACGCATAAACTTGTTTTACTGCAAACTGTTTACAATATGTAAACATAATAATGGAAAACATCAATATTGTTGGAGAATTTGAAACGATAGAACATGTGATTGTAATATGTTGGCAATATGAAACAAAGGTTAATGTTGAAGGAATTTAGAAAAAAATAAACATTTAGTTTTAAAACTAAATATTTAGCTTGGACTTAAACATTAAGTTGGGGTCAAATGTTTAGTTTGCATATGAATTATTTAGTTACAAACTAAATGTTTAAGTCTGAGCTAAATATAAAAATATTTTGAACTAAATATTTAGTTTATGAACTAAATATGTAGCTTCAGACTCTGACATTTATAAATATATGAGTAATATGTTGAAAATATGACTTTGCAAATTAATTTTCAAATTTTTTTCAATCAAACTAAATAAACCAAAATATTGCCGTTAATTTTTTAATTGCACTCCATACTTAGCAGCTTTGCTACGCTAATGCAGCTTTTTTTAACCAAAAATGTGGGTTTGAGTCCTCAGCTAAACCTTTTTGGGCCCTCAGCATTGGGGTTTATTGTTTTAGGGGCCTCTGATGGGCGGCTGAATGAGGGCATTCAGCGCTCGTTTATGCGACTCTTTTGTCCCGGTCATTGTTTCCCGACCGCTATATGAGGAAGATTTGTGTCTGTGACACAGAAGGACACTTTCTGAATTCCTGCCTCTGTGGAGGAACCTGGGAGCAAATTTACAAGTTTGAGGAGGCCGCTGTGTAAACACGAGCTTGTTAAAGTGCTTTATTTGAACGCAGCGTGTTTAACGACAGCAGCGTCTCCGTCTTAAGTGACGTAAATAGCTTCCAGGTAATCTGTCTGCGGCTCTGATGGTTGAATGAATTCATTCCTGGAGGCAGAATAATTTAAGCCCTGCTCTTCCGGCGACGTTTCCCTCCTTACAGAAGGAGGTTCACCTCTGGACCTTAGTGGCATCACTGACGGCGTCGGCTGAGTCAACAGTTTGGCGTTTGCCAGCGCCGTCTCCAGTGGGCTGCTGCAGATTTATGGAGGTTTTTCCCCCCCTGACGTCTCCACCCGGTGGGGCGTCCATCTTCTGGTGACATGGCAACAAAGTCCAGGCTGGACAGTCTGAGGGGAAAGATGTGGGACGTTGGGGCAAAGTGCATGGAGGCCTTTAACTGTACAACTCCGCTGGGTGAACTCAGCAGTTTGTTTAATATCCAGAGTACCCAAAAATTATACCCAAGTAAAACTAGCACTACTTCACATAACGTTACTGAAGTAAAAGTAAAAAGTAGCTGTCCAAGAAATGATTCAAGTAAAAGTATTTGGTAAAAAGTACCGAAACTGATCAAATTATTAAGAATTTAATATTTAAAAATTACATAATCAGACAGAAGTGGAGATTTTGGTATTTTAAGGTCCAAAATGACAATAATTCACAAAAAACCCCAAAAGAAATGTTTCACAAATCTGTTTCTTTCAATGAAAAAATTATGAAACTTTAACAAAAACTGCTGGTGTGTTGGAGAAAACATATTTTTATCGTCTTTAATGCTTTCTCTTGTGGTGAACGACATGGACTTAGAATTTTATTGTGATATTTCGTGGTAGTATCATGATAACGATGACGGGCGTCTTCATTTAGGAAAGTGAGATTTATCAATTAATTAAATTTTATTTGTTTAGCACATTTTAGCAACAAGGCAGTTCAAAGTGCTTCACATTGTAAAAACACAAAAACCAACAATTTAAACAATTATATCACTAATGCATTTAAATATAGTTTTGAATTAACTGAAATGTATTAATGCTCTCATGGAACAAATACTGAAGAAAATAATATTTCCAATACAGTTTTTTTTTTTAATCTAACATCAAATTTAATTCAGTAATCAACCCTGATCCCATGATGCCTTCTGTTGAGCTGGACATTCAGCCTCTTGCTGTTCGTTCCTCACCTGACGTGTTGAAAATGACAGGATGGTGGAGAGGTGTGAACTTCAGGGAAGGAAAGCAATGTGATGAAATTACCTTCAGCTGCCTTTTACCTGAGACGTCTATTTAAAAAAACTGTTTCAGCTTTTCTTTGAAACTGTTACTTTGGAGGCTCTCAGTCTTAATCCAGAACCACTTTGTTGTTACCTGGAGCAGAAATAAATTTTCCCACTGTACCAAGAAATTGTTAGAGTAATTTTGCACCCATCAGGAGCCTTTTGACATGAAGGACATGAAGGAAGAGAGCTGAATGAAAGACTGAATAAAAAACACCCAGTGACGTGTTTTTGTCTGCAAAAAATATTTCTCCTGTTTTAACGACTTCCTGTAAACTTTACTGGCTCTCCATCTGTATCGTCATAAAGTGCAGAAACCATTTAACAGCTCTGCTCTCTAAAGCGTCATCAGGTAATTGTCTACTCTGTCAGCTCTCCAGGAGCGCTGATGCAGATTATATGATGCATTATTCATTGCAAAGACGAGACGTGAACTTGAAAGTTCACATCAAAGATGCTAGAGAAAAAAAACAAAGTGAAGAAGGAGGCACTGCTCCCGTCTCAAGCAGGTTAAAAAGCCATCATGAAGCCTGAGGGACAATAACTGCTGGCGGCTGACTCTGCGCGTCGCCCTGAGCCTCCCACGTCTGGGCAGACTGACGCTGGGAATCCTTTATCTTGTCCACTGGAAGTCGCAGCCGCCTGTCAAGCCTTGGCAGACCCTCGAGCTTCGGCTGGTGACTGGTTTGGAAATGTAAACAGAGACCAGCAGCTCTTTTGCTTCCTCACCGCCTCCTGTTTTACACAGGCCCCTCGGTCGTTAATCTGCTAAACCCCGTTAACGTTTTAAACCACATCACCTTCCTCTTAGTCATCCAGCTTTCTCTAAGGGTGTTCTCACACCTGATAGTCCGGTAGACTTGTTGCAACGTTTGTTACAGTTTCAGCTGGTTTGGTTCTCTTTCCCACAGAACAGCGTCAAACAATCCAAACTATTAAAAAACCTTTTGCCCTCCTCGCCTTTGGGGGCGCTGCTCCAAGAACAACTGAAGGAAACGACACAAAAACTTCTGAAGAAGACAAAAGCAAAATGTAAACAAAAGTGGAGTGGCATCAGATTTTGGCGCTTGTCTGATTTCTGTTTTGTTTTTGGTAAATAAAACAAGTCATTTCTCATGCTAGTGCTACACTCGCCGGTTTGTTTTGGTTGTTTTTACCCAGAATGCCCTGCACTGTAGTCCACTTCCTGCTTTTGGAGCGGTCTCTAGTCTGGTTGTGTTCACATTGGTTCGCTTCTAGGTTTTAGGTGTACCAGAATTTGCTTTTGAGATTCGATTGCAAACCATACTTTCCAGACAAACAAACTACAGTTTGACTAAAGTGGACTAAACAGAGCTGATGTGAATTCACCCTAAAAATTCAAAAAGGTAATTGTCAAAAGTACACCAAGAGCTGAAACGATAAATTTAGTTGTTGCGATAAATGATGGTAAAGATCTGAGTGCTCGTTCCTTTCCGTGTGTCTTGACCTCACTCAGCTCCTATGTAACCTAAATATTACATCCTGCTGCTAACATGTAGCCGCTTGCAGAACGCTGTTGGAGACGAGGAGGTGTGCAGCCGCACTCCTCCAGTTTCTTCTCAGGCATAATTTGATAGTTTGTTAAAGGAAGCAGGCTGTCTTCGTCTCCACGTTTCATCACGTCTTGTTCTTTGTCAGTCCGTCTCTGGTCGGCGTTGGCTGACGGCCAAGACCGCCGAAGTTCCTTCTCGATTCAGACGAAGCACAAAAACAGAAGATGAATCACGAGAAAGCCAGGCGGCGCTTTGATGGATCCTCTTTACCAGCAGTCACTCTGCAGCCAGCTTGATTTTGCTTCGGTTTTAGCATGAGAACCTCAGGAACAGGATCGCTAAGGGAAAATTCTGCTTTTCTTTAGCTACTCTTATTATTTGTTGGAATAAATCAACAGAAAATAGTGAATAATATGAGGAGTAGAAGGAATCAGTGAGTCAGAAAAAAAGTTCTCTGGTGTTTAGCTTTTAGTTTTTTGTATAAAATCTCAAATTGAGTCAGAAAACATCTGTGATCATCAGTTTTTCAACTGAATAACATGTTGAAAGAACGTTTTAGTATTTTTCTTTTTGATTGTAATCTGCATTTTACCAGAGTTTTCAGTCAGATTCTGCTGTTGAATTAAAATCTGAATTAATTTCATGCCTTTTTGCACATCTTTAACCTCCTATAAGAGGTTAAAGTTTTGCTCTTTAGCCTCGTCTGAAAGGCTGTGACAACACAGTCGTGGGTCTGTAAACAGAGGAGTGATATTCTGCAACCATCCACTTACACTCACATGCTGTAATTATTGTTCAAAGAGCGGCAGGCGTGATGTCAGGCCAGACTTTGACGAAACATCTGGACCTGGACTCCGTTGTAATTTGTTTGGCAGTAACAACCAGGTGAGCTGCTCAGGTTTGGTGGGAAAAGACACAACCTCTGATTTCTCTTCGGCTGTCATTACCTTCAGCTTGAAAAACACGAGAGACTCTGGGAAATTATTCGTCTGGTGGGGGACATTAGGAGGAGGATTAGGGGAAATGGAAAAAAATCTGACTTTAATTGTAGAAATGTGACTATTTTTCTAAAAAATTTTCTCTCCAAATTTTGACTTTTTACTCCATATTCTGCTTCTTTCTCTTCAAATTCTGAATTTCTTAGAGTATTCTTACTTTTCTCAAATTCAGATTTTTTTAAGTATTTGAATCTTAATCTCAGAATTTTGACTTTTTGCTCAAATTTTGACTTTAACCTCAAAGTTGACTTTTTCTCTTTGAATTCTGACGATCTTATCAAATTCAGTTTTTTAAAAAGTATTCTGATCTTAATCTCAAAAGTTTTACTTTTTTCTTAAAATTGTTCCTTTTCTCAGAATTTTGACTTTTTTTCCAGAATTCTTATTTTAATCTCAGAATTTTGACTTTTTTTCTCTGAAAATTAAAGTCAAAATTCTGGGAAAAAAAGATTTCTTTATTTTCAGTGGTCCTAATTATCTTCCTTAGAGGCAGCAGCACCTGAACGGAGAGAAAACTGACTGGCGGTCCGAGTGCATGAACGCCTCAGAGCATCCTTGCTTCTTTTTGTCTCCTCTCTGAAGAATCATTGGAAAAACTACAATCAATGTTAGGGAGGCATTGATCCCGTCTTCATTCTCTGTATGAATGGGCTTTCTTCTAATGAGTGTCCTCGTCGTGACTTCAGCTGCTGCCCAAGAACACAGGAAATACATTCACATCGAAATAGGTAATTGGTAGAAAATCTGAGCCTTCACATTTACAATACAGATGTCTTTGCTTTGCAGAGATTAACATCTAAAACAAAACACAGAAAAGTAAGAAAACGTGTGAAATTTCAATCAAACAGGCATGTTTAGAAGAATGCAATTTTTTGCCTTGTCGTAGCAACAACTGACATCTTTTAGTAGGTTAGTTTTACTAAGTTGCATTGGAAAAGATTGAATTTTTGAGTTAAGTAGGCTACCATTCGGGGAAAATAAAGCTAAGAATGGTTTAAAAGTTGAATTTTATTTTAATTTTTTTAGATATTTCATAAAACTTTCTGTAAAATTCTCTCTTCATTATTGAATTTTCCACCTAAATAGTAATTCTTTCTTGTCTTATTGTGCTTAAACAAATTATTTAAGAGCACAAAGGATTAAATTTATTGTAAATTATTATTATTATTTTTCCTAAAACTCCCAGTATTAAGCCAAATTGTGCTGAACTTTAAACTCAGATCTGTGCAGCATTTATAGACAATAAGATGAGATGTTTCAGCTCTGGCTGTGCATCAGAAATGCTGCAATTTGTCAGATTAGGACAGGAAACCTGCAGCCCAGAGCTGCTCCAGCAGGGAAAGTGTGGCTGTTTGTCACGTATTCGGTTGAACAGCCTGTAAATTGGGGTGATTAGTGAAGCAGCAAGGAGGTCAAAGGTCAGAGACAGGCGGTCCGGGATCTGGCTGCGGCGAGCTTTCACACGGAGTGAGGTTAATAATCCGCATTTCCTCTAAAAACATGCCAAAACAATTACGACGGTGACAGAAATCAGAAAACAAATCAGTAAGAAATTGCAAGTTTTTGTTGTTGTTTTTCTTCTGTCTGTTGAAAAGCATTTAATTTTGCACCAAAATGTGCTGCTTGACCTGCATTATTGTGTTTGTTTCCAAAATCTTATAAAAGTATGTAAATTTCAAATTTTTTGCAAAGAATTGATGCGAGTAAACTCTTTACAAGAATACCAGTAAAATGTTAAACACACTGGAAAAAATTTAGCATTTTCTGTCTGAATTAATATTTTACTGTTATAGTTTTCATACATTCATAATTAAGATTCTTTGACTTTTGGAGATTTTAGCTTCTGATTGTTCATCTTAGAGGGGGAAAATGTTAATCTCTGGATTCTGACCTTATAAAACATTTAGAAACTTTTAGTTTTAAACTTTGTTCCTATAGTTTCTTCACAGATGCAACGTTTGCATTTTTGGACTTAATTTTGTTGTTTGCAACCTGAAATTTTCTTTCAGAATTAAACTTTAAAAATGTTAATTTTTGCAAACATAAGACGCTGTAGACTAGGAGTGCAGTGGTACATGAACTTCAACAGTTTAAACAGACATTATTGCTGTCATTTTCATAATTTTCTGATGAAACATGAAGATCTTCCATCTTGTTGATATTCTTATGATTTTACATTGGTGGTTTTTCCCAAATCTGGTTTCACTCTCCTTCTTTTTCCCCAAGTCTGTGAACTTCTACATGCAGTTTGTCTGATTCAGCTGAACAAAGTATTGATCGGGTATTGATGGTGGAAGCCAGCAGTTCATACCAGGGCTGTCATAAAGTATCGCCGTTATTTAGTCAAGCACTGACGGACGGGAGCCTCATTAGGGTTTGTTATTATTATCAAATATTGAACGGCACAAATGTGTTTAGCTAGCAGAATTCGGGGTGCTAAATGGATCCGGCACTTTCTTCAAGGTTGTGCAATGGATGAAAATATTTCTGCTGAGTTTTATAAGGAAGAGAAACTCTAAAGTTGCTCTGTGATCATGTAGCAGGTTGAAAAACGATCTTCGTTCTGCATTTCGGGAACGTGGAAAAGTCCCTTTAAGACACCAAGATATGTCATCTGCAGGCTTTTGGGAGAGTTATTATGGGATGTTGTGTGTAAAGTTACAAAAGTTCAGTCAAATTTGGGTTTTTTAGCCTTTCTTAAGAGAGAAAAAACAAATTTTCAAAGTCATATTTTTACTGTTATTCATTCATTTCTAAACGTCATATTGTCTATTTAAATAAGCAAGCTAAATATTTGGTTTAACTAAATATACATCTTGGCAACTAAATATTTAGCAAGATGAATATTTAGCTTGAATATTTAAGAAGCTTAAAAGTTCTTAACTAAATGGCTGGTTAGCAAGCTAAATGTTTAGCTACAAAATAAGTAGTTAGCAAGCTGAATATTTAGTTAAGAACTAAATATTTGTCTTGCTAACCAAATGCTTAGTATGGTAGGAATCTAAAGGTTTAGTTTCAAACTGAATATTTAGTTGGCAAGTAAAATATTTCATTAGTTTTTAAACTACATACTTAGTTTGCTAACTAAATATTTAAATAATTATCAATCTAAACATTTTTGCTGCAAACTAAATAGTAATAGCTAGCAAACAAAATATTTAGTTTGGTGCTAAATATTTAGTTTGTATACTAAATAATTTGCTTGTTATCCAAACATTTAATTTAACAAGCTAAATATTTAGCTCCAAACAAAATTGCTAATTAAACAGAATATTTAATTTTCCAACCAAACATTTACCTCGCTAACTAACTATTTAGTGTGTTAAGAAGCTAAACATTCAGCTCCAAACTGAATATTTAGTTAAATAAAATATTTACCTTGGAGCTAGGTATTTAGTTTGTAATCTACATAGTTAGCTTGCTAATTGCTAACTAAATATTTAATTTAACAATTTAAACATTTAACTCCAAACTACATTATTTAGCAAACTAAATATTTAGCTTGCTAATTAAATGTGTAGTTTGAAACGGACAATTATGAATGAAGTAATTTGTTGGAAATAATTTTTTTTACTGGAACTTTACAAATCCAGTCTATGAACCCCATGTTTTAGGATTGAACTTATAAATTTGTTCTGGTCAAACTTCAAATTTTCTGATTGAAATGTTTCAGATAAGAACATCTGTTGTTCTATTGTTGATTTTCTGAAAGGGAACCAGCTGCCTCTCATCTCCAGCAACCTGTCACCGACTTGCAGTTCAGAGCTGCTCAAAATCTGACGAGGAAATTAGTAGTTTATCCCTCTGGAACAAAAAGGTTTTTTCTTTCTTGGCTTCAGGCTTCTAAAACTATTAGGCGCTTGTCAGAAAATAAAACTGAGGATTATTTTGAGTACTAGATACTCCAAGTTTTAATGATTTTACAGAAACAGCTGGATCAGTGTCAGGGACTTCTCTCCTCATTAAAAGCAGTTTTTGGTCCTTGTCAGGTGCGTCACATCATGTTAAAATCCAGCTTCATTCATCCTGAAAGGTGGTTTCATCTGAACGTTTTAGTTGGTTGCTGCTAAATGAGCAACTACAAGATTGACTGATGGCGTTGCTTTTATGGGAAGATGCCACCTGAACAATGAAGCTACCAGCTGCAGCAACAGAAAGTAACAGCTTGAATTTATCACACATTCCTGCAATTTTTTGTAGATTTTGATGTGCAGCTCCTTTAAAAACTTCTAAAACTCGTAGGGCGTTTTCACACCAGTTAGTCCGGTAGACCCGGTTCAACTGGTGACCAAAATTGCAATATTTGTTATATTTTCAGCTGCTGTGGTTTGCTTTCACGCTGCATTGTGTGAAACAAACCAAACTAATGGATAAACCTCTTCCCTTCCTCGCCAGTGGTGGCGCTGCACCAAGAACCACTGAAAACGACATGAAAACCTCTGAAGAAGACACAACTCTCTTCTTCACAAAAGTGAAGAAAAATGGAGTTTTGTAGGATTTTTCTTCTGTCTTTGATAAGAGATCATGAGCCATTATTTATGCTAGCACTAGTTAGCGTGTTTGTTTTGGTTATATTTACCCAGAATGCCCTGTGCTGTAGTTCACTTCCTGCTTTTAGAGAGGTCTCCGGTCCACTTGCCGTTCACATATGCATTCGAACCGCACCAGAGTTTACTTCAACTGAATCGAGACGAAGGTTCTTAGATGGACCAGAGTTCATGTTCTTTGGTCCCCATCAGAGTTTGTTTTCGCTTTCACACCTCCTCAAACAAACCGGACCTTCTAGACAAACCAGCGACAGTTTGATTAAAGCAGCCAAACAGGGCTGGTGTGAATATACCTGAGATTTAAAGTATATTGTATCTGATTTTGTTGTATTAGCCTCTGTTCTCTTCATACTGCACTTGTTTAGTTTATTTTTCTTTGTCATTTTTTGGCATTTCAGGCTTACCATATATAGAATCTGGCTGTCTGTTCGTGCAAAACAACAACTAAAGATTCGAGCTGCACCGACCCGATATTAATATCCGTGTCGGTCCCAATATTGAAAGATATTCTAGATCAGGTATTGTGACAATGGGCAGGTCTATTCGGTCTAGTTCTATGGTTTGTACTTTGAGCGACATCCTGTTTCTTTATTTATACTTAAAATTCCTAATTTCACTCTGAACTATTTGACAAAATGTTTGTTGCAGTTTAGTTTTACATTTTTGACCAAGCTAGTCAACATATTGTTTTTGTGAGTTTCTGTTTCTTTAGTGAACAAAGTGGATCAGTGCGTCTCTACTAAACATGGCTTCTGACTGCTTAATAATTTTGTGAGGAATTCAACATATGAGCCTGAATGTTTTGTAAAAGAATTTTTTTTTAGCTTTACATCATGTTAAAATGTTATTGCCTCACCAAAATCATTCCTGGAGTTTTGCTTTGATTCTCTCATGCTTGTTTGAGGAAACCTTACATTTCGCTGTCGCATTTTATAACAACCGACACTTTTATTGTGCCATAAAATTTCACAGTGTGTGTAGAAAATACACAATAGTTCACCTTTAAATACAGTTATATGTCAGATATTCGACTTTGCTGTGTTTGTGTTAAATGGCAGTGGGAGGAGAGACGTCTGCTCTGAAATGATTGTTTTTTTTGGATGAGCACAAGTTCCTCTAACTGCTTCAGATGTTAATGTAAAATGTGAATAAAAGCCCTCATCCTTTCAGCTCTGCAGTGTATGAAAATGCAGATCTGGGACCATGAATTATTCATGTTTTCTCTCCAAAGTCGGAGGTTTGTCAAACTGACAAAGTGCACGGATCTCTTTTCCCCTCTTCAGGCCTATTCAAACCAGACTCCCGCAGTCTGGACAAGCCAGGAGTCTCTTCTTAGCATTTGTGTGAAAATCTGCTAAATTCCCTGGAGGGCATGTGTTGAATCAATTTTCAGGTGTTTGAGCGAGTTGTAGACATGCACTTTATGACTGATCCCCTTCAAGTATTTTTTTCTTTCACTTCAACCCTTTAATTACGGATGACTCGGTTCAAGTCCTGGGAATCAAAGCACTAGAGGGCAGGAAGTGTTGTGGCAGAAGAGACTCTGATGAGTTTGTCTTGACCCTGAGGCGCCTGCTTTTCTTGTAAATTAGCTTTAAGAGGTTGGAACAACCGGATACTGCCTTCCCTGCAGCAAATAATGTTGAAGGTACAATAATTTTGCATGGAGGTGCACGAGGGCTTAGATTCACACAGAGACTACTCAGCCGAAAGACGATACAGTTCATCCGGAAAGTATTCACTGCGCTTCACCTTATCCACATTTTATGTTACAACATTAATACCAAATTTACATTACGCACACAAATACCCCATTATGACAATGTGGGAAAACAATTTTGAGTCTTTTGCACATTTATTAAAAATAGAAAACCAAGAAATCAGATTTATTCTCTGTAGGGCTGGATAGCATGGCTGAAAAACACGAAATAAGAGTTAAATATCTAAAACACTGGTGAGGTAACCTTTCCTGTTTCACAGTTTCAGTCATGACTGTTTATTTCTAAGCAGTTATTAGGCGAAACCTTAAACTGCTGCTGTGCCAGTTACTCCAGATTGTTGCTAGGCAACCGAAGAATGAGTGAGTTGCTAAGTAACCAAAGAGTGAGTGAGTTGTTGATTCTACCAATCTTGCTTTGCTAGCAATGAGAGATTGAGCAGCTAAAGTCTTTCTCTGCCTACATCCCCCAGAATGCTGTGCAGTTTTTATATATTGAATATTCTATCAGACATATTTGATATTGATCTTAACTGTTTGATACATATTATTATTGATTTATTATAATTCAACAGAGATATAATATCCAAAGAGTGTGAAACCTGAACATTTTGTATGAATTTTGGATTAAGACTTTGAAATTGATTAAGGGTGTGATTTGTTTTGATCGGACCATAATGGTGAACCACTGGGTTAGATGTTCCCCAGTTTGAACACACCCAACTGAAGTGATTAGTACTCCTTGAAACTGGTTAAATGAGGAGACAATTTGATTATTTTAAATTAGATCGGGACAATAAATCAACAGAAATATATATGGCGATCGGCATAATGTGATCAATATCAATAAATAATTCCTCTGATAGAATATTCAATAATTTCACTGAAATCTAATCAAGAAAAGCACAGAATTCTGGGGGATGTAGGCAGAGGAAGAACTTTAGCTGATAAATCTCTAACAGCTAGTGAGAAAGGTTGGTGGAATCAACTAACTCGCTCACTCTTTGGTTACCTAGCAACTCGCTCGCTCTTTGGTTACCTAGCAACTCGCTCGCTCTTTGGTTACCTAGCAACAACCGGTTGAGTAACTTGCGCAGCAGCAGTTTAAGGTTCTGCCACTGTTCCTCATAACAGCTTAAAAATAATCAAAGCTGTGTAGTGAAAACTGTGAATAAAACATGAATGTTCACATTACCAGGTTGGCAGTATTTTAGATATTTAAATCAAAAGACTAATCAATAATTATCAATATTGACTGATGTGAAATGATTGCTTTTTTCCTGACGTATCGTAAGGCACTGTTTTAAATCTAATGGATACCAGCCCTTTCGTAACAGTAAAAAACAGTAAAAAAAACTTCTTGCTTGGTGCCCATCCTGTTGGCGTTTTGCGACTTCAAGGTCCCGATTTCCTCTCTCTGCAGGCTGATTGTTGTGTGACAAGGAAGGACGTGTTGCTAAAACCATCACAGCTGTTGAATAACTCAACAGTGACCTTCACAAAGTGCGTCAGGCTGAAACAGCGGAGCTCCATTAGAGCCGTAGATCCACAAAGTGTCAGCGAGGAAACAGGAGGCGGCGGAGAAGCTGACAGGGAAAGTCACTGAATGGAAATATGGCGTACATCTGTTCCTGCGCCCAGATGGATTCTCCGCATCACCAGGGACGAGACTTTCAGGGGACAGAAGAAAGAATAACTTAGTGACTCTCGGCCTGAAATATCCTTTTTTTTTCATGCAGTGTTTGGAATATTAAAACTTTCTGGAACCATGTTCCTCTGAACCATCACTTCAACAAATTACTGCACTGTGTTTGGAAAAGGTTTAATCTGTTCTTCTAACGAGGAAGATTAGCACATTTTTAATATTTTAAAGCGGACCTAGTTTGCAAAATTTACTCTTTGGACTTTTCATACTTCTATTTGGTTCTAAAAGCAACCAAGGAGTTAAAAAGCTATTTTTTTACAGTAAGTTAATTTTTTTCGGTGCATGGAAAACGAGCCATTTCAAAATCCGTTACCTAGCAACCCCAGCCCCGTTGCCTGGAGCTCCAGCACATTTGATCAACTGAATTTAGTGCTGTATGCGCTGTACAATGGCTGCTGGAAAAAAGAAGTGTTTTGTTGTTGACCTACCATCCAGAAACCACTTGCTGCATTCTTGATGGTTGTGCAGGAGACTCTACTCATGCTTTTCAAAAATGTATGGTTGTATAGCTGTGCATCTGTATGCGGCCATTTTGAAGTGCGAGTGTAAACATTGAGTTGGGGGCGTGGCCAGCAGCAGCTTATTTGCATTTAAAGTAACAAGACGCCCTAAAACAGCTCATTCTGAACTGATCAGATTGAAATCTCATTATCCATGAATGATTTTGTGTAAATAATGTAATGAACATGTTTTGCATAACCTGTTGACCTCCTCTAACTTGTCCAAGGAAGCATAATAGGTCATCTTTAAGCATTCATTTTGATACCAAGTGATCCAGTTTTGCTCTGATTCACGCACCAGAACCTTTCTGAAAAAAATAAATTAAAAAATTGGTCCATCTTTGAAAACACATCTAAAGAAAAATGGACTTTCATTTTACCTTTCTTCCACTGCTCACATGGCAGGACAAAAGGACGTCTGGCAAAGAGCGCTGACCAAAAAAAGGAAAAATAAATTGGACAGTTAGACAGGAGAGGGTATAAATGAAGTCTTTGTCCTGTGGGAGTCTTCACAGCGCTTCCAAAGAGACGAAACGGCGTCCAAAAACATGCCTTAGTCCAGCCTCATTTGTCCCCTGTTGGCTTCTCAGTGACTCAGCTTGTTTGCAGTGTTGGCTCGCTCGTGAAAATCAACCTGACGCTTCTTGGCACACTTTCCCCCTCATAAAAGCGCCCTCAGAGAGGCAGAGTAAAACTGGACAGGGGGTCAAACTCAACCTTGTGAAAAGGTACAAACTGACTGACAGAGGCTCATTAAATCCACATCTACAGCAAAAGCACTTTTCCTATAACCTTTGCCATTATCTTTCTCCTCCAAAATGGGAGAGTAGAAAGGATTGTATAAAGATGTCGATTGTTATTGTTTACATCCGGAAATTTCGCGCATGCACTCGTCTCTGGAGGGCAAAACGGTGATTCCATCCATGGCTGCGGTTCCAGTAGAAAGATTCCATTAACTAAATGAAACCTGGAGATACAGGTATTATTAATTCAGTGCAGTGCTCCAGAGCAAATGCAGGAAAAACTTTGAAAAATAACTCAAAACCACTCGTATTGGCCTTCTTTCTGGCTACACGTAGACCCGTTGCCATAGCAACTGAGAACAAAGCTCCACTATATGTGTCAGGATTCAACACCAGAAAACAAGTAAACATTTCCCATGCAAAGACCAGAACATTCATTCAGTTGTTACAGTATCGATATTTCAGGCTTGATGCTTATTTTTGCAATTATTAATCGCTGCAGTCGATTGGCTGCCAATGCTATTAGCTAATCTGACACAGTGGTGGTAGATTAGCTAATTTAAACACAGATCATCAGCTTTATTGATGAGTTGGTGTGTTTGTCGCTTTTTTTAACTGAATTGAAAGACACAGAATTCCACAGCCATCTACTTGTTAAGGTTGTCATAGTCAAGCTAGCATAACTGACCTACTTCCCTCTCTCTTGCTGTTTTTAATTTTTTTATTAAAACTTTTTCCTCACCTGTTTATCTAGCTGTATTGCTGATAAATAAT
This sequence comes from Alfaro cultratus, assembly GCA_903066825.1. NCBI lineage: Eukaryota > Metazoa > Chordata > Actinopteri > Cyprinodontiformes > Poeciliidae > Alfaro > Alfaro cultratus. The sequence continues at coordinate 21,191 of CAEFZX010024026.1, read as the reverse complement.
AGCAAAACACTACATCCCTTTTTCTTTTTATGTAATCATGCATACATTTAAGATTTAATGCGTTATGCTAACAACTTGCCTGCTAAATCCAATAGTAGTCACTCCTGGTGAACAGTTTGGATCTTGCGTGCGCTAAATCACCTTGCAGATATCTTTAGTCTAATAAATTTAGTCTTCAGGAGATAAAGTGGATGAAATTAGTTTTCATCTCTTACAGAAACAAGAAAAATCTGATTAAAATAAAAATGATGGAATATTCAGAAGCTCTGGTGGAGTAATGATGAAGGTTGTGATGCGTCTTTCACTTCGTCTTCCAGTTTGTTGGTATTATTATGGATTTTGTTTGGAAGTATTTCCAGCTGCAGCTTTTCAAAGGTCCAGCTCATAGAAATCAAACAGCTGTGCGACGCAGTTTGGGAAGCAAAATGGATGTGCAACAATTAGCAGCTAAAGAGCTGGATATTTCCTCTGGAGGTGGCGAGGACAAAGCCAAGATAAATTATGGTTTCACAGAATCTGCGATTCTTACACAGAATTTCCTGCAGTGAGTCTGAAAGTTGATTTGATTAGAAACCAAGTTGCTTTAAAAGCTGCAGTAATTAAAATCCAATCAGTTTTAGCTTCTCTTTTTGCTTATGCAGGGAAATATAGTCCAAATAAGCATCTATATAAGATTGGATTGCCACAAAATGAAGATAAATGTATTCCCTGGAACAGTTTTTTCACTCTTAACCCAACTGTCTGAATGTTTTAGATGTTTTCCTTCTGCAGCACACCTGACTTAAACCAATGGATGATTAACAGGCTTCTGCAGCACTTGATGGTCTGCTGAGGAGGTGATGCAGTCATGTTGAATCAGGCGTGCTGGAGCAGAAACGCATCTGAAAGATGGAGGGTCAGTATTGAGAACCAGTTTTTAAAATCATACCTGATCGGCTAGCAGAGCTCTTAATCCTTCTCAGACATTTTTTCTCTGCTGTTCCCCAACAACGGGACGGGATGAGGAATTTCCTCCGCTTTAGCTTCCGAATAAAAATAGCACACCTGCATATTAGCTTTTGTCCTGATTCCTCATCTATATTTGTCTTGTTTCCTCCTTTGTTGGTCGCAGGAATAATCCAGTTTCACTTTGGGTGCATTTGAAACAACAAGCTCAGCTTAGATTAGAGGTGAATTTAATTGTGTGACTATTAAACAGATAAATAGAAGGAATGAAGTGAAACTCTAAGCTAGCCGGTTCTAAAACGCAGCTTTTATAAAGATAAAAACACAATAAACAAACCGCTTTGCTGCGTCATTCCGGACGTCAGGCTAACCCAGCCATGCATTTATGTGACAGACAACTTCTAATAGTGTTGGAAATGTTCTGAGTCACAGCTGATGGGCTTTTATTCAACTTTAATTACTTGTGTCGCCACCACCTTCCTCCATCCACTGAAGTTTCCCTGATGTGGGTGAAACAAAGGCTGCAGCAGCAGGTTGCAATTTAGCAGGGAGGTTTTACATATTTTCCTTCTTGCTGGCTCATTTGAGTTTTCTTTTCACCACTGAAAACAATTTAGAAACCAGAAAATGAAAACTTATCTCTAACATTTCCAATCTGGGCTGAGCTTCCGGCTATGCCAGATTATTCTGTATTCAGAAATGATCTAAATCTGGTTTTCATAAACTGGTAACACAAGCATTTCTAAGAATATTGTAATATTTTATATAAGAATTTAGTAGAACTTTAAATAATTTTATATTTTCTGCGCTCAGATGATTTAATTGTATGAACTGTTGAAGGAAATTGTCTATTTTTAATGGATTTCAGGTCATTTTTACTTGAACAGGATTTTTAATCTCAATGAGTCAAGTTTTTTCTAGAAAATCTTTTTCATTTTTGATAACTTTTGATAATCTGCTGAGAAATCATATCTTTTAAAAGCACAAATCATTTGTACCAAAGTTGAAACCGATACTCTCGAACATCTCAAGTAAATATTTTTTCATAAAATCCACATAAAGAAAACTGTAAAGTTACCATATTGAATTTTTAGTAACATTTTGCACAGATTTAGTTTATTTTTAAAAATTATTTAGTAGATTTAGTTGTTTTCTAATTTTAATGATGAAGCACAGAAACGATAATCGGATTAATTGGGATTAATTGATTATTTAAATAATCGCCAACTAATTTAGTAATCGATTGATTGTTGATACAAACATTCAGAGCAGTATTTAAGACAATATTGTGCTATATATGTATTGTAACGAAGTTTGAAATGAAACTTTTTGTAAGTATGTTCTACCAAAAACTCAAGTGTTAGTTTTTATCTTCACCTGGTTCAAATTCTGTAAAACAAAACCTCATATTAAAGTGGGAATATTATGTAAAATCAACTTTTCTAAGCTTTATATCATGTTGTGTTGTTTTTCCCTCACCAAAAACATACTTGGAGTGTTGCTTAAATAAGAAATCTACAGAATGTGCCCTTTTAAAAAATCTGATTAATCGTCAGGATGATCGATTAATCGATAACTAAATTAATCATAAGTTGCAGTCAGTCCTAGAACCAATATTGTCTTGACTCATTTACTTAGTTACACACTGAAGTTTTCATAAATTTTTTGTTTTATGTCATTCTAAGAACCAAAGTGTTGGCCCTTCGTTACTTTGTTAGATAATATTTTTACATTTTTCATTACATTTTTTATTTTTTCTGTTGCTCTCTGGTTGCTCTCTGCCTTCGTAGTGTGTGTTTTATCTGAATCTGAACCCTGACTGAAAGCGCCGCGCTCACCTGTCGGGTTTGCAGCTGATTTGTGTCGTCACGCTCTGTTTCTTCGTCCCCCTTTTCGCCTCCATCTGTCCAACTCTTTCCTCCAGCGGAGAGGTCACGACCCCTACTGCTGCAGCCAATTCCCAAGCGGCGGAAAAAAATGTAAGAGCCGGCAAAGGTTGAGAGAAAACCAACAGGTGGATATCAGCCACATCCATCTCTCTGTCGCAGCAGGAAGCAATGCGTACATTTGGTTTTCACGCCACTGTCTGCCTCTTTGTGTCGCCTTTATCCTGGATTCCTTACTACTCAGGCTTTTAGGGATCAGAAGTGGAAAATAACATGAAACGTGTTTGACTGTGAAAAAGGATTGATTTTTGCCTTTTAAGTTAAGGAGATTAGTCATCACTCGTACCACTGTGTGCATATTTCACAGGAATTACGAAGTTTCAACCTTTAAGTTTTACATAATTGCAACATTTCTTTTAAAATTGAAGATTCGTCTAAATCCTCACTGCACTTTTACTTAACAAAGGCTGCTCTTGCTTTCGGGATATTGATCTTTTCATGTAAAACCAAGGAGCGAGGAATGGCCGTGTAACTAAACAAAATTGATTGTTCAGCCTGTGTGTGAATGTCATGGCCCTTGATGAAGGATTATCTGTAAGCCGGTGTGTGTTATGTGCGCCAGGGAATCAAACAGAAACTCGATCCGGCTCCCTTTCACATCTCATGTAGATTTCTACTCCCATCGCCTCTTCCTGTCTCTCCGCCACTCGAGATTTCCCAGCACTTTAGAGGGAGCAGCAGTGATTGGGTCAGGGGTTCTTCGGTTCTCTTTGGAGCATTCTCACATCGATAAATCATTACTTTTTGTTACAAGTGGGAAATTTTTCTATTTTAAGAGAAACTGCTACCGCTCACAAGTGTGTTTTAAGGGAGAATGGATTATTCTCAGCTCCAAGCCTCATGTTTTATTCTGAACAGCGATCCGAACCTGACAGGTCACCAATAGGGACTAGGGCTAAAATGATTAATCGTGATTAATCAATTCTTCAAATAATTGTCAACTAATATAGTTCTCGATTAATCATCAGCTGGACTTAATGATACTAACAGGTCATTAATAGGAAGAAGGACTGAAATGATTAATCGTGATTAATCGATTCTTAATGTAATTCTCATCTAATTTAGTAATTGATTAAACCATCAACTGGACTCAATGACTTAATGAACCTGACAGGTCATTAATAGGAAGTAGGGCTTAAGAAGTTATTAATTGTGATTAACTGCAATTAATCAATTCTTGGAAGAATCGTCAACTAATTTAGTAATCGATTAATCACTAACTGGACTCAAATAAAGTCATTTTGATAAAAAAATTACATATTCAGAGTAGTAATTAGGCCAAAACTGTACAAAAATATATAAATTTTGCATTTGATGTAAACATTTCTTTGTAAATGTGACCCAGTGTGGCATAGCTTTAGCTTCACTCAGTTTGGACTTAACAAACAAATCGATGTTACATTTTAGGCAATATAATGTTTATTTCCATTTTTAAAATAAGATTTTAATAACTTGTCTGCATCTTTTGATGTATTTCTAATATTTTATAAAAACGTTCAAGTGGTTAGATGAAAAATCTGCAGAACATGCGATTTTTAAAAATCCAATTCATTGATTAATCGTCAGAATGATCGATAGATTAATCAACAAAATAATTGATGGGAAAAAAAGAAGGGAGGAAGGAGACATTTTGACGATGTGATGGGAAATATTTTTTCATACTTCTCTGTACTAAATCCTTTAATTCCATGTTTGTCTATTAACTCTGCTGTTAATGCATAATTGTGACTTAATTAAATTAGAGGTGATTTTATGCCCAACTCTGTTTTTTGAAATCTTTGCAGTTATTTTCTGTTTGTTTCTCAGCCTGGGAAAAGAGCAGTCTAAATGCATCTTTTAAAGCCTCCGATTTAATTTTCTGTTCATGTTTTTGATGAATATGTGGAACCTCAGGACTGTTTTGGTGCTCTAACAAAGAACATGCTGATTTTTCTTTTCTTTCACTCCAATATTAAATTCTTTCCTCTTCATGGACAAACCACAATAAATGATTACTTCTTCTTCTTCTCCTCTTGTGCAATATTTCCCAGCAGATAAGAACTTTTCACAAAAAATCTCTGATAATTTTTTTCCTGCCATCATTTTAAATTCAAGACTCTTCCATTCATCTAAAGACCCATTTTTATTTCCCAGCACAAGTTCAAAGACACTTTAGCTCCTCAGATTCCCTTTTTTTAACCCGTTTGAAGTGGAGGTTCACATAAAAGGACGAATCTTATCTCATCGGTTTGATTATCGCCGCAGCGATCTGCGCCGGGTCGAGGCCTGGATCTGATGCAGAAAGGTTTTAAATCCGTCTGATCTAATTTACGGCGTGAAGAGAGCGCTCCAGCTTGGCGTTAAAGTGATAGATGAGGGTTTGTCAGATCTTTTTGCAGGAATGTTTATCATCGCATCGTCTGTGGTTGAATAAATGTGAGCAGTGGATCAGAGATGTAGTTCAGCTGAAAAGCAGGTAGAGTCCATGTTTTTTTTTGTTTTTTTTACGCTGCACAAAAACAAATCGCAATTTTTCTCCCGGACATAAGAAAAACGAGTGGACATCAGAAGGTGGCATGTGGCAGCGGTTGAGTGATGATTTATCCAAAACTCTGGAGCTGCAACATAAACATCAATTTCCGTCCGAGTCACCAGACTGAGCAGGAATGGAAAAAACACTTTTTATACTTATTTTTATTTATTTATTTTTAGTTTACACATCAGATTTCGCCTCAAAGCTCAACATTGTTGCTTGTCTTTAATATTGTGGTTTGATCCAATTGCAGCATCTCTCTTGCCTGACTGGACTCTTAATGAATTATACGAACGAAACAACTTGAAACAAGAGAGATGAGAGGAGATATCAAGGTTGCTCTTAAAAACAGGTGGATAAATAAAAAGCTTTCAAACCGAATCAATACTTGGGGTTTTGTTTTCCTTTGCTGTTTCCAAATTAAGGCGTCAATCGCAAAACTGAAGATGTTTTACTCAGAAATGCTTCAAGTCACCTTTTAAAAACCTCAAGATGAGGAAAGAATCAGATTTATTCACTAAGACTGGAGTTTGATTTCGGATTCAGCTGCTCACAACCTACATAAACAAAAATTCACCAGACACACACCTGCAGTTTTATAATGAAAGAAAAGGAATTTATTTTGTAACTATTAATAATTTTAAATTTGGTCATTTTAAAATACCAAAATTTAAACATAACTTTACATGTTGGTCCATCTGATGATTTAATTTTAAATATTAAATTATTATATTCAGTACTGAGTAACTGATGTTTTGGAGTAGCCTTTTTATCAGACACTTTCTTTTACTCCTACTTGGGTAAAAATATGTCTAAATAGTGCCAATCTTTCTTGAGTACAAGCTTCTGCAGAAATATCAAAACGACTCCAAAGTGATTTAAATAAATTTTATTCTCAAATATGTTCACAGTCTGATTTTAAAAATTTCTAAACAGTGGTTATATTTCAGTATAATCTATTCAGATCTCGGCTTTTTCTGCTTATGCTTAGGACTGGCTAAAAAACGCATCACAATATAAACGTTCATATCTGTCGATATTGATAATTGTTGATCAGTTTTTCATTTTAAATATTTGAAATACTACCAAACTAGTTGCCTGGCCTTTTCTGTTTTATCAACAGTTTTTACTGCGTACTGTTGTTTGTCTTTAAGTAGTTATGAGGCACAGTGGGAAACATCAAACTGCTGCTGCGCCAGTTACTTAACAGGTTGTTGCTAGGCAACCAAAGTGTGAGTGAGTTGCTAGGTAACCGGAGTTTCCAGCCCTAATGCTACTTTATTCATTCAACAAAATCTCCACTCAGTTCTGTACTTTCCATATTTAAGTTTTAGAACATGACAACTGAAAAAGATTTTTTTTTAAAAAGAGCTAAGTCTCGGTTTCACGCCGAAAACAAACACATTTTGACGCTCCCGACGATCGCTTACACATTTCACATAACGTCTGCTGTCGGGCCATCTTTGCTGCTGAAAATGCGCCACCTGGGGCAAAATATCCCGTCACTGGGCATCAGCTTGATAAACGACAGAAATTACAGTTTTGTGACAGAGACGTCTGAGTTTTGACAGGCTGTGGACAGAGTCGTGCTGCTCTGTGTTTACTGGGCTTTCATGGCTAGAAGATTTTGTCTCAACTCGTTCTGAACCGCCGCTCCACCTTTTAACGCCCAGCTCTGTGCTGACAAATGTTCTGATGACTTGCAGCACTTTGACTGGACCACACGTAGGTGGTTGGACATGAGACGAAAGAACTTACACGGACAAAAAAATAAATAAAAAAAATCAGCTGCACAGTAAATGTGAATTTTGCCAAATGGTTTGTATGGGCTGGTTGATTTCCTTTTGCTCTCTAGCTGGATTTGTTCCCAGCAGCTTGCAGTATTTTGTTTTTTTAAGTTATGTGGCACTAGCTGCCCTTATTTATTTATTAGTAGTTGGAATAGAGGAAGGTCATTTATTGTGCCAGGAAGTAAACAGGCACAATAAACCTCTTTTAATGTTACACTTTTTCTATATTTTATTTGCGTGATACACCGAAATTAATACATAATTACAAAGTGAATGAAAAATCTTTCCCCGGTTTCCCCATTTTTTTTCTTCTTGTTTTTGCAGTTTAATTCCCCCCTCCTTTACCCTGACACTCCTAAAGATCTCAAATTGTGCAAAATTTACTTCTGGCACATTTTTGTATTTCCATTGGGTTTCTATTGCTTCTGCAAACAGTCAAAACGGTTAAAAAATATATATAAATCAGTTGTTTTTTGTCAATAAGTTGATGTCTTTTCATGTCTGGAAAATGAGTTGTTTCAAAACCCCCTGATAAGTCACATTCAATCGGCACTGCGCCGTTACCTAGCAACCCCAGCCATGTCACCTAGCAACCCAAGTGAATCTCCGGCAGTCTAGTCAGCTTGTTTTACTACTGTACAATGGCTGCTGGAATAGACAAGTGTTTTGTTGTTGACTAACCATCCAGAAACCACTTGCTGCAATCTTGTTGGTTGTGCAGGAGGCTCCACTTCTGCTTCTCAAAGTTGTATGATTGTATAATTGCACGTCTGTTTTAAGCCATTTTCATGTCTTAGTGTGAACGTCGAGCTAGTGGGCGTAGCTAACAGCAGCTTATTAGGATTTAAAGTGACATTATTGTGGTGTAAACAAAGTTTGACACATATCTGCTAAATTTCTCCGTATTTCTGCTTTGGCTTTTGAGTTTTAGAAGAACATCAGTTTATAGCTATACTACAAAACAACTAATTCAATGTATTTTTGCAAAGAAACAGTAAGTTACACTAAGAAAATGTTTTTTTTGGAAGTACTAAAAATGTAATGGTTGTATAAAAACTTCAGCTGTCATCTGAAGCTATCCTTTTTATTTTAGGTTGTTGTCATTTTTTTTTTACATGAAACTAAACGTCTTTAGGCATACAGGCCTTCTTCAAACAATAAAACCTGCTTTTACTCTGATAGGGAAGCATTGATGTCACATCTGTCACTTTTATTACAATAAAGGTCAGACCATTAAAGGGAAAATCATTGGAAATGAGTCATAAATTTGGTATTTTATAGCAGACGTTGATTTTATTCTTAATATAAACAAGAGGTGTCCAATGGAATATTTAGTTTATGCATGAATCAGTGAACGGTTATGAACCCTCTTCCTCTCTTCTGTGTTTATGCAGCAGAAAAGCAGAAACAAATCAAAATTCAATAAAAAAAAGCTGTAATATACCAGCAGGAAATAATGAAATGCTACAAGATGCTGTATGCGGCGAGTTGTCTCTGTGATGTGAGAAAACATGCAATAAATAATATTGTGCTGGAGGAGATGCAGTACAAAAATGTGAAGCGAATGAAGTTCAGGGGGAAACTAGTTTCTGATTCTTCTTTATGCTTGGAACTGCGGCTCGGACAGAAACTGGAATCAAGCAAACATACTGTACATCACAGCAGAAATTTACGCCTTTCTGCTCATGTTAGAAGATTTAGAGGTGCGCCTCCGTCAACATTTTGGTGCCTTTAAAGTTTTCAAAGTTGTTCTTAAGCCCTCAGGAGGAACCATAAAAGAAAAGATGAAAAACGACTGAAGATCAGACGGGAACAGATAAAAACTCTGGACAATCATGTTTGGAGTTAAACCATGAAAATCAAAGCGGTTTAGCTGCTTCTGACATCAGTCTTAAAGCCCCTGAAACAGACAGTGTGTTTGAGGCAGTGCAGGGACATAGTGGTGATGGACATGTCCCGCTGGTATTCCCTGCAGCCCGCTGTTTTCATCATCGGGCCTCTTGTCTTTCTGCTGGTAGCTTAGTGGCATCTCAGGCATGTGCGTCACATGAGTCTGCAGAGAGATTTACCATTCAGAGGCATTACAGAGGCGTTCTGGGCCAGCTGGTGGGCTTGGTTTGGGTTGAGTGGCTTCAGGAGATCAGTGAAGAGATTGATGAGAAATGAAAACATGTCCAGTACCTTCATTCCTAAACTTAGTGGAAAAAAGGGGTTTTATTTTCAAATTAAAGCACCTACTATTGTGTCAAACACAGATTATTTATGTGTGTGTGTATATATACATATATACTGTATATACTTTATATATATTAATTTAAATATTTTGTTTTCTTTTTTCTCCTATCGATTTTCCTTATATCTCTAACAACTTTCTGGCTCCTCTTTCTGTTCTGATATTTTAGTTTTTTGATACATCCATCCATTTTCTAACACCCTTGTCCCTAATGGGGTCGGGAGGTGCTGGTGCCTCTCCAGCGAACATTTCAGCCAAGAGGCGGGTCACCCTGGACGGGTCACCAGTCTGTCGCAGGGCAACACAGAGACAGACGGGACAAACAACCATACACTCTCACCTAGGGAGAATTTAGAGAGACCACTTAACGTGACAGTCATGTTTTTGGACTGTGGGAGGAAGCCGGAGTACCCGGAGAGAACCCACCATGCACAGGAAGAACATGCAAACTCCGTGCATAAAGACCCCGGGCCGGGAATCGAACCAGCAACAGTGCCACCAACTGTGCAGCCCCTTTTTTGATACATAAACCCTTATATTCATCATGGGAATATAATTACCAGCTCAGAACATTTTGTCTCATGACGCACCATTAAATCAGAACCAGTCAGTTCCGATTTAATGGTGTTGGATTAGAAGAACTTTTTTTGTCTGGTCAGTCAGTGTCCAAAAGGCCAGAAAGTGGAACCAGCTTGGTCCATCTCTCCAACCATCATACATCTGTACACAGTATATGACGACATAAACTAACAGAACCATTTCTGACTACTATGAATTTTACATTATAAAGAACTGAATACATTTTAACTCGGTCTGACTCACCCATGTGTTGGGAAATATGTTAAATCCCCTTTTTCATAATGCAAATTAACAGTTTAGACAAAAATCTGCCTCAAATATCATTTTTACGCTGATGTTAGCTTTTTTAAAGCAGCTTTTGATGAGATTTGGTCCAATTTGAGTTATAAATGCTCACAAATCTGAAATAAATTACTTTAATGGATGTAATTTTTCATCAGTTTTTTCTTTATTTATTTGAAAAAGGAAGTGTTGAATCTCATTGAGAGCTAACTGATCAAATACATGTAAAACAAAGTTAAAAACTGAGTTAAAATGTGCAGCTTGCTTGGGAACCTCATCGCCACTGGTAATGATTTATATTATAACAAATCTTCTTTTTCGGCTACATAACTTCACCATCCTACGCAGCAGATCAGATATCCAGCTTTAACTGGGTCACACAACGTTAAACTCTAAATGCTTTAGTCGGCGTTTCTTTACTTGTCACAGTTTTTATAAAGTTGCTGCTCAATTTTTCTGATTTTTTTTTTTATTCACAAACTTTTTTGTTGAATTACTTTCTTCCCCAAAGTCTCACCTGTGTATATTCCTGTCAAATTGCTGCAGATCCTGCTTCCCCTTTCACTGCCGTTGTAATTCTTCTCATTGACGCTGGAGGTGAAGGTTGTTTTCAACCTGGGATTTCTCAGAGACGAAACAAAACAGGCACATAGAAATATCTATGCAAGTACCAGAGTTTCTTCTATAGTCTCTTTATTTGATTTAAATTCCTGCTTTGGCTGCTCTAACGTGTTGCTCTGGGCTTCACTGTCCCCTCAGGTCCTTAGAAAAAGTGGGAGTCGTCATAGCAACAGGTACCTTAGGGCATGTTTTCTTGTTTTTCCAGTAATTACTGGCTGCCTCCATAAACCTTGTAAAACTTTAGCATTGCTATCGCTTAGGATGTCTAAACTTGAAATTAAGCGAGACATTCATCGTTTCGAAGGCTGAACTCTTAAAGGGAAAGAAGGAAATATGTTTTCTAAAGCTAATTCAATAAATACATGAATAAACTCATAATATTACCAGAATAAAGTCGTACAAGAACAAAGTCAAAATAATACAAGACTAAATTCGTAGTAAGCGCATCAGCATCAAATTATTATCAGTGGAAGGACACTGCATGTTACTGATAATAATCTGATGTGTTAACAGATTATATAACATTATAAGCTGATAATGTGCAGTATTCTGCATTAATATGATATAAAAAAAAACAGGAGAAATAAAACTTTTCATGAATTATGATTGATGAAACAAGCTTCATGCTTTAAGATTCAACTAGACCCAATAAATATTATCCACCTTTCTTTTGTTGCGATGATTTTGTGTTTTTGAAGGAAAAGCATAGCTGGAAAACAGCCTTCACAGAGAGCCTGGCCTTATGTGGAGAGAATCAATAAGGACTCAAATTGTCGTGCTCTTTGGTTTTTCTCTGTACTTTAATTTCCAGTTTTACTTTAAAAGGTTATATTTGTTGCATCTTATTTTATATTATTGCCCTTCTGTCTTCCTCCTAAACCTCGTAATCGTTCCCAAGTTGTTTCAGTTTTTCTTTTGGCCCTTGAGAGGAAAAAGTCAGGCTGTTTTAATAAAGATTCTTTGGATTTATCCATAATTTATTGGCTTACCTCACTTTTCATATTAAGCCAACTACTAACGCATTCTAACTAATATCGCTGGAATAAATCTGATATTTATTATACATCAACGGCTGGGTAAATGTGTAACAATATTATGGATGTGAAGTTTGTCAAAGTTAGTTTATTTACGATTTGTTTATTGTGGTGATAGCAACCTCCTGAAGTCTGACGTCACATGAGAGCTAGTTGTATTCAATCAGAAAACCGCTGGAGCAAACATAGATATTTCCAGTTCCGGTGTCTTTATTAGTCTGCAGATTGCTGGCTTGCAGTATCATGTTTGCAGCTCCAACCTGAGCCGCTCCAGGCGCAGCAACAATCCTCTGATTTGTAAGAGCTGCCTGACCGTCGCCTACGTCTAACAGCCTGCTTCTGAACCGTTTATCCAGCCGACAGTTGTTGTTAATCCAGTTTTGTGATTCCGGCGCTGACGAGAAATATTCGCAAACATCTCTTCTTGCTCACTGACCAGAATCGCTCTCTGGCCTGCGACTTTATTCCAGCCTCGTATTTGGTTACAAAGTGAAAGCTAAAATAGCTGCCATGTTTTCCCTGTGGCGCCTGGCTGCAGCTGTTTTTTTTTTGTTTTTTTTTTCTTCCTGTGCCTGGAAAGTCTTTGCCTCTAAAATAATCTGAGTTGGAGACGGCATGCCAAGTCCTCACAGAGCTTTTCTAAATATGGACAGAGCTGTCACATCAACACCTGCTCAGGACGGGCCCTGCATGCTGCAGCTAAGAGAATCAGTGCACAGCTTACACAGTAAGGCAAGGCAAAAGCTGCACGATGGGCGATAAGCAGGACTTTTGAGGCCTGACAAATATGCATTTGGACAGGATGGTTCAGAACAAAACAAGAATTTAGCTGCTACCCTCATTTTCTTTTTACTTTTAAAGAGCAAAGAGTTAGAAAAGTACAAAAGTCTTAGGAAACTGAAAGGAGGGAATGTAAAATTTAAAACGTGTTTTGTGGATATTTGATTTTAGAGGGAAAACAGGAGGGAACTCCTCAACGTTTTACCTCCATTTAAAAAAAACAAAAACAAAATCTCTGTTGAGGCTTTTGATATAAATTCCACAAAAAAATTGTTGGGAACAATTAATTAATCCAAGCAAACGAAGAAATCCAAACAGATTAGACGATAGCTGTTGTGTTATAAAGCTTGATGGAGAAATGTTTATTTATTTTTTTAATCAAAACAACAAAACACTTGTCTTTTCTAGCAGCCATTGTAAAAACTATCTGACTGGAACTCAGCTTCGGTTGCCAGGCAACGGGGCTGGGCTCAGTTGGGGTTGCTAGGTAACCCCAACTGACACCCAAATGGAAGTATAAAAACTTTGAAAGTTATTCAGAGCCACATTTTGGAATAACAGCTTTGAGCAAAGGTTACAGAGAAAGAAGCAGAACCTGTTTATTGTTTCCCAAACATAAAACATTGTTTATTTCCACCTTCCTTTTAAGAAATATTCCAAAAGGTGTAAGTGAATGTTAAATCTGTATTCACATTTAATGCTACGGAGCTGAACGCTCAATGTGAAATTGAAAATGATGCTTGGCCTGACTCTGAAATCTTAACCTACGCTTTCCGATTTGTTCCACTACAGACAGAAAAAATATTCTGTTTCCAGAATCCTGTGACATTTACTGACAGAGTTAGAGATTCATAGAAACACTGACCTGTTTGATCCGTTGCTCATTGATTTTAGATTCTCTTTATTGCTCCAGAATTGCAAGTTTAGGGTGGAAGAGTGTTGCATCAAACTGAAGTCTAACTTTGCTGGATCAATGTACCACTTTCTCATCCTTCATATCTTTTCAATTACTCAATCAAGTTTATTTGTGTAGCACATTTCAGCAGTAAGGCAGTTCAAAGTGCTTTTCATAATAAAAACTCAAAATTAAATTACATTTTGTTGATACACATCAAATATGTTGATTAATGTTACAGTTATTATGGTTCAAAATATTGTTTTCAGAGGGGAACTGGGATAAAAATGAGTTTTTAAAGTGAAACGCAGTTTATTGTATCGTTTATCATTTATCATGATACATTTCTTATTGTGATAAGATTTCCGATTTATTGTTGTCATGATAAATTCCAATTAATTTTGTTTAAACCTCACAAAACTGTCCAGATCATCGGGGTTGATAGTTTTACTGTTTTCTCCACTGTTTGTTCAATAAACAACAATATTTCATTTCAAAATATGATTAAATGCAGTTGCTGTGTGGAGTTTAGAGATGTAAATCACACTTCTTTATGTGTCCTAAAGAAGTCTACTACAAATTAGTTTTTCAAGAGCACTATTTGTGTTTTTCAGGCTATAATTGCTGCCGTCACAGCCATACAGTTACCTAAAAAATTTGTAATAAATTGTTCTTATTGTCACATTTATCTTTATGACAACATTAAAACAAAATATTCTGATAAAGGCCAAGAGAAGATGTTTTCTGCATCTAAAAATGGGACAATGTTACTCATTTGTGCTGAAATTCTTTTTAAAATTGTTAAATGGACAGGAGTGGAGTTTAATGAATTTGATCGGCTGGGTTTGATGATTGAAGGTAGAGAGGTAATACCTGGATGGAGCTGTGTTTTCCCTGCAGGTCCCGCTGTAATTCAGCAGGATTTCACTTTTCGTTCAAGCAGCTTCGCCTCCAATTATTCAGCCTTGGAAGCACTGGAGGGAATTACCTTCTCTAATTAAGACAGCCCGACTCGCAGCGATTGCATTGTGTCTGAAGAATTACACACAGGGATTTTTGAATGTTATTGCCTTTCAGTAAGTTTTTTTGATTTGCTAAAAACTTTGAAAATCCCCTGACTGTTTTGGTTTTACCTCCTTTCAGTCTGGACAAACAGAAACTTGTATTTTTCTGCAACGATTTTAGGATGTTGCTTTCGCTTGACAAACGGGAAGGACAAATTGCTCTCTGCAGGGTTGCCGGTTAGAGGCGATGGCCTTCAGAGTTAGAGGTGATTGGACTTTTGCTGTTGCCCAGGAAATCCACACTCAGTCAGTCTTTTCTTCACTGGGTTGAAGATTTATCTGCCTCTGCCAGAAGTACTTAGAGTTGCATGCAGCCTATCTCGGGAACCCTGGCAGTTTAATATAAATACAGGTACTCGCTTGTTCGGTTCAGGTAATTTCAGCGGTCTGCCATGTGGCTCTCCTGGTTGTTTATGGTGCTCAGAAATGCAGAATTTTCCACTTTTGAGCGTAAATAGAAGTTATTAAAACTTTGCTACATGCATGACTTTATTATCTAACTAAGACATCTGCTGAATCCTGTTTCTAGATTAAACTTGCTTATATTTGCATCTGGTTCTTATCAGACATCTGAATCCAAATTTGAAAAGTTGTAACTTTAAAGAATGTTGTTTTTTTTCATATTTGTTTAAACTGACAGAGAAATGTGAGACAGATAATCTGTGAAAAGATCAATCTACTCACCTTCACTGCAAATTGCAGACACTATTACTTTCTGAAGAAATGCACCAGTCTCAAACAAAAACAACCAATCAGAGACAGGAGGAGGGTCTTAGCGCTGTCAATCAACCTCATGAACGTCCTGCTAAATGTGCTAATGATGGAGAAACAACTTATGGTTACAAGAAAACCGTTTGTCTGACGTCATCTGTGACTATGCTAACTAGGCGTAGCATTCATGACAGGCTATGCAGGCAGGGAGAACCTGTAGTGTAGCAAAGCTTGCTCTGATTGGTTGTGTCTAGTTAGCACTGGGAGAAAGAGAAGAGCTAATTTTTTCCACAGATTGTCTGTCTCATAAACTGTCATGACATTGTGACAGTTTGTCTAATCTTGCCTAATCAAACGGAAATAATCTGGATTTTGTGGACGTTTCATCACGTCTTTAAAATGTGTTCATCATTCTGAATAGGGCGGGCACGTTGGGATGAAGAGTGTGATTATCACGGTCTAGCCTAAAAATTCAGGTTTCATTTTCACTGAAGCTGTCAATTAATCTGAAAAGTGTAATGTGTTAAAATTACATAATACAGATTAATCGCATTATGTAAAAGCCTTTCTCACACACACAATAAGAATCAATATATTTGAAAATATGATTAAGTGCAGTTACTATGTGCAGTTTAGTGACACAAATCACTTCTTTAAAGAAGCGTGTTAAAGCTATAGCCCCACATTTATGTTTGTGGGGATATAACTGCTGTGACATGCAATCACATCCATACCTGGGAAAAAAAAGCAAAAATTGGTCACTTTTATTGTTATCACAATAGTTTAACAAAGCTGCAATGTTGAGCAGACTTGTTATGGTAAAATTACAACATCCGCACTGATTACCTCTGAACATCCACTTTATCTTGGGTTTGTTGAGATCCAAACACTTCTTCTCTCTGTTGATTTAAATCAATACGTAACTGATGAGGTTATTCATCCCTTTCAGTTCTATCAGATCTAAATAACATAGATTGCTTTTGTTAACACTCCTCTTAACTTGTAGATTTTTGTTTTGATCCGGATCTTCTTTGATGGTTTATGATTTTCCAGTTGGACTCCAACTTTCCCACTGATAGTGACTCAAGAACCTGAAACGAAAGTGAAATTTCACCACTGCTGCGGCAGTCATGCCTCATCCTCTTCGTAATTGCATCTGTCAGATTGGTTTCCTGATAGATTCTGCAAAATAATTACCCGGCGCTGGTCCCCTGTGGGGCAGGGGAAGAGCAGGCAGCAGAGAGCTAGTCACCTTGGCTCTTGTTTCCTTGCAAAGTCATTCAGCTCGACACAGTTTGTTGGCCGGCTTCCCTCTTTAAAGATGTTTAGAGCTAAAAGTCTGAGAATGAAGCTGAAAGTGTCCAATAGTTTTCTTTTTGTGCTCGAAGTGAAGCCACAGGAACATTAAAACACTGCAAAAATAAAGAAGAAAAAAAGTATTTTTAATCTAGATTCTACTGCAAACGTGTGTGTACACTTGAAATAAGACAAAATTAACTTACAAGTAATTTCTCATAAAATATAGGAGCTTCTTTTAAGTTAATAATTCCTTAATATTTATGAAAACTACTAGTTACAAGAAAAATAATCTGCTATTGGAACTAGTACTTTTTCATCAATATTAAAGAATTATTTACTTAAACATATCTGCTGTTTGGTGCTAACAATTTGCCTGTAAGTTAGTTTTGTGTTATTTCAGGTGTGCTAAGATAATTCTAGGATTAGGGCCACTGAAAAAAAGAATGATGACTTTAATCTGAGATTTCAGAGGAAAAAATGTCAGAATTCTAAAAAAAAAACAAACTAGAATTTTCAGCTTAAAGTCAGAATTCAGAGAAAAAACTTAAAACTCTCAGAAGAAAGTCAGAATTCCAAGATAAAAAAGTCCGATTTCTAAGATTAAAGTCAAAATTCTGATAAATAAATTAGAATTCTGGTGGAAAAAAAATCTTGAACTCTCAGATTGTAGCAGAAAATCTGAGAAAAAAAGTCAATTTTCTCAGAAAAAAGTCTTTTTGACTTTTGTCTGAGAATTCTGACATATTAGTGGCTGAAAATTTACTTTAAAGTTAGTTGTTGTTGTTTCTTATTTTTTCTGCAGTATCCCTAATTCTCCTAGGCCAAAAATATTTTGTACGATTGTGTTTTTGCAGTAAAGAAATTCCAATCCTTCGATGCCGTAGGAGGATAATTATAATATCTTCTGACAGGTATATATTCAGACAGATATTAATTTCACTAAAGGTAAGAGAGAGGTGTCCGCTGTGTGACCGAAGGCTGTCCTCGACTATAAAAGCTTTAATATTTTAATAAATTCTCTGACAGATGTCAGCAACGCAGATGAGAAATTCACTGGAAAGTCGTCCAGGTTTCAGATTGAGCTTATTTGAAGATGCAAATGAGTCCAACTCAAAAAAAAGAAAAGTAATAAGATGGAGATTCAAAGAAGCTGTCTGTGACTCAGAGGGGAAAATGAAACTTTCCGAAATAAGAAGCCAGTCATTGGAGAGAAAATGAGAAAGAAAGAAAATCGAGAACAACAAAAAAACTCACCAGGAACCTTTTACAGGGAAATTAATTTACGTCCAGTCAGAAAATGAAAAACGTCTCTGAGATTGAAACTTTAGAGAAAGGTTTGGAGGAATTAAAAAGGAATCGAAAAAGTATCAATAAAAAAAGTTTTATTTATTCTTTTGTTTCCTCTCAGATTTTGGGTTTGCATCTTTTTGAAAGGTTTCATTGAAGTGATTTAATCCAATTTAGATTGTTTATGGAGAATGAATCCACAACAAATGTCATCTCAAGGAGACTTTACAGAAACAATGAGTCCAGTTTATATTTGAATCAAAGATTCGACTCCCAATATCCACAGAATAACTTTGAAGGAAATTACATCAAACTGTGTTTGGTAGAAATAAATCAGAGCACACCACTGTTTAATTCAAATTTAAAGAGAAGTAAATATTGTAATGACTCGTATTCCAAAAATCCTCAGATTCTGTGTGGATTGGTGATGCAGCAGGAGCTGTCAGTCTTGCAGCAGTAGCTGTCAGTCTTGCAGCAAATCTGAAGAAGCCTCTGACTGAAGACTGTTGCTGCAAGTCAAACCGTCACTAGAAACTAACATTTAAATATCCGGGCAGCAGAGACTTTATTCCGTGGCAAAATGGCATCAGTTGTTATGAAACTCTGCTAATCCAACTCAGGCTCTGTTTACACCACAACAATTTCTGGTGAAAATGGAAGTTTTGTTGCGTTTGTTCTGTACATTTACATGAAACCACAGAATGTTTTCTCTGACAACGGGTTCCAGAGAGCAATGGTTCTGACCAACTAGTGGCGTGGCGAGAGCATTACACCTTTTCGATGTGTACCGTTACCGTAAGCAAAGATTGTAATTAGAACGTCTTCATGTAAATGTGTTAAGAGAAACGAAACAAAAATTCCATTTTCGTTGGATCATTGTCATGTAAGCAGGGCCTCATTTGCTTTTGCCGTTCTCCTTTAAATCTCTGTTTGGTTCTCAGATTTCTGGTCATAACTCATAATCTTGCTCTATTTAGGAAGTTCATGAGTGATTGTCAGTAGCTGCGTTTCCATTAACCTTAAAATTGCACAATTTGACATATCGAAAATAAATTTGCTTAATGGAAACAAGTTAATTTTAAAAAATTCTCCTTTTTCGCTAAAAGGTTTTGCACAAGGATAAGATTTGTTTTTTTGTTGGGCCAAATAGAAACAGGTTTATCTTCCAACACTGCGATGGAAACTTTTTTCACTTCATAAGAGTCACATAATCAGCAACCGGACGTTACTACAGGCGGAAATGGCAAAGAAAACAACAGGAAGTAGTTGGAGGATGATGGTGCAGCAGGTTTTTAATGACTTGTCACATAGAAACCAAATGCTGCTTAATGGGTTTTTTTTTTATCTTAAATGCAAAATGTATCTATTTTTTCTGCAGTCTTTGATTAAAATTGGTTTTACGGTTTTGTTTTTAAGTGGTTGTAGAATCTGTATGCTCCAGTAAATGATTAATCAATTACTAGATCGGTTGACAATTATTTCAACAATCGATTTATCCCGATTAATTTGATTAATCGTTTCAGCCCTACTGTTAATTAACAAGATATCTGAGGAGCTAACTGCAGGTAGATGAAAATATAAACCAAAATGTACAAAAACTGAGACAAACTAGAGAAAACCTGAAGAAAACTTTTTTTCTTTTGAGCGGATCCAGACGGATCCAACAAAGCATCACTGAAAGCTGAGGGCTTAATTACCGCGGAGGTTGATTGCGACGGGGGAAAACAGGGAGCAGTTAACAGAGGCTGCAGCTGTGAGTGAAGGCAGGAAACTGGAGTGAACTGTGGAAATCCGATGGGGGAAAATGACTAAACAGAACTAACACGACACTCAGAAAACAGAACCCGACATGAGACGCGAAACGCCAAACGAAAAGATGGCAGAAACTCATAAAAAAGATCAACACAAGTCAGAACGACGCAGAAATACAAGAAGAAATTAAAACGTAACATATATAAATACTGACTATTAGTGCAGTAATGGTGTATTTCACACTTGCTTTCCACTTTTGTTTTCTTCTCCGTTAAAAGCTACTGTCGCTTTAAGAGATTCAAAATGTAACAGTTGAAGAGTTATTGACTAAATGGGTCGTAATCTGTCATGTTTCATTCTCTAAACTGGACCAGACCAACAACATCTTCAGAAAATGCTCCACTAAATGAAATTACATGGTAAACTTTAAGATTTTTAACATTATTTATCTCCACTCTACAAAAACACAAAATCTTACCAAACATTTTTGGTTCCAAATATCTTGGCACACTTTAAATAAGAAAAAAAAACATATAAGTGGTTTTTCATCATGATATAGGAGCTTGTTTTAAGTAAATAATTTCTTAATATTGATTAAAAAGTACTAATTCCATTGGCAGATTTCTTCAATTATAACAAGATATTTTCCCCATGTTATAAGTGGAACAATTGGCCATAAAAATAATACTTTTTAATCAATATTAAGGTATTATTTACTTAAAACAAGCTCTTACATCTTGCTATTTTAGAGAAAACTAAGATATTTACACTGCACAGTTGACCAAAAGTACTTAATATTTTGTTTTTTCAGAATTTCAAAATTCTTGCTTCAAAACAACCTTATATGCAATGGTTGAGAAATGGTTTGTTTTCACTTTGATTTCTTCTCAGATTCAGTAATTACATATGAATGTTTTACTTTTTACATTTCTTTTCCACTTCAGTCCATCTTATGACTTGATAAAGAGAATATTTTCAATTTCATTCATTCCATTTCTTGTTTTTTACTAAAGGCAAGAGAAATATTGCTCGAAACCATCAGCGGCTTGTAACATTTTTTTTTTTAGCCGCTGTAATTTTCTTCCATAAGTCACAGCGTCTGGCAAAAAAACTAAATTATTTACCAGCCTCGGCTCAGAAGACACAGAGGTTTACAAGAAACCACACGGAGGCTTGACCAGGCTTTAAAGCAAGACATTACCACACTTTTCATACCACAACATAACCTGCAACAGCCATGAGTGTGTGTGTGTGTGTGTGTGTGTGTGTGTGTGTGCTCCAAAATACAAATATCTTCCTCCCAAATTGAGTTATTGCCCCTCTGTACCCTCTTAGTGTCTTTAATAAAGATGAGCAGAGTGTTGCTGGACAAACTGAACCTGTATGTGTGTGTGTGTGTGTGTGTGTGTGTGTGTGTGTGTGTGTGTGTGTGTGTGTGTGTGTGTGTGTGTGGGCGTGTGT